>JAMPIV010012098.1:0-110000 GCA_024509875.1 Oreohelix idahoensis
TGTATACGAGGGCATCGGACAGCATATTACCGTATATGGGAGACGTGACCTTTGTAACATTTTTCCTTGTCGAAAATATTTTGAAAGTACCAAACCGGACCTGTTTGAATATGATTGGAGCGTTTTTTAACTCCATAACAAACGAAGGCAGGGAATATAGTCTGACCATTTAGCAGTTTTATTTCACTGTGAATTTCACGTTCGCCAAGACAACATCTGACCTCGCAAGAGTGAAGACTAGATTCATAATTCCGTTGGTTAACCGGACCTTTTATTGGATAACGAAATAAGACTTACAAAGCACAGGAAATCTCTACATTTTAATAAGGAACACCGGGACTAGGAAACTGAAGAAAGACACGGAGTCAGAGGGAATTGAAGTTACAATTAACGACCCCCAGTACACGTAAAAGAAGGCAGCTGCCATCGCCTTTTTCTTAAGTCCTCTGAGCAAAACGTCTGTAGCCAGGATTGGCGTAAGCTGTGATTTATATTTCATATTTTATTACTAACTGTTACCAATAAGGTTGCAAACATATGTTCAACTGATGCAGTAAGGCTGATATATATATACTGCTATGGTTGTCGTGGCTGGTGATGTATCGTGCTGTAATATGACTAATCGCGATTGTGTGACATGGTAGTTCGTCAAGGTGGACATCTATGTATCAGTGCAGACTGGTATCACCACACGTAACATATAAGAGTGTGTGTGGCATTCATCACCTTGAAGGATGTAGATGTGAAGTTGATGGAAGCATATGTTGTACTTGTTACAAATATGGAGTCAAAATATAGGTGAACAGCTGTGTACGTTTTGATCATTTATTATGGTCACAGCAACAAGACGAAGACAACTCAATGTAAGCATGACACAGGAACATGGCGGATATGAAAACAGTTCACAACAATGGCATGTACATAAGTTCCAATAATTATATGATTATCAAAGTGTTGCAGCCTCCAAGATATCTCTCAGTCTACAACTAGCAGAAAAACCCCGTATTACACAACGGGTAAACACTGTATAAACATCCAACAGTTTCATTCTGACTCATCTTAAGTCATTCTTCTTAAGTCGACCTCCCAAACATGGCAGGCGACGAAATTAGCATAGTCCATCCCTCTAATCGGACGTATCGAAGATAGGCTGTCCTTTCGAAGATAGGCTTATACAACTCCCTTGTACATCAGGCGAGTTTTTATTTTCAAAGTTATAATAGCAATAACTAATAACCCATCTGTTCTTCCACTCCAGATAGTTATATATATTAGGCCTCTATCAAACAGTAAACACTGTGGATTCCTCTTCTGTAGACATAAGTGTCTAAGTTCAAAATATACCGCTAATCATGCGGGTTGTAGAATACTAGCTATACTCATGGGTCTCTGTGTGTAAATCTAGAAAAACAGTCTTAGATGGTGTTGCGTACATATTTTTTATATGTCGCACAGATTACAGTTGATACGATTACAAATGAAAATGTAACTATCTGTTTGATAAAAGGATATTTATTTATGAACTTACAACTTTTAAGAAAGGGGAATAACTCAGAATAGTAAATGTGTATTTTATTCTTTGAGTGATCGGTTCCTGTTTTGTTTCCGTGGATTGAACAAGCGGAGGAATCTAGATTTTATATTATAGCTGGAAACAGATTGTTCTCGCTTAAGGTTTTGCAGGAATATTGAAAGTCTGAATCTAGGTTTACTGTTTGTCTGTTTGAGACGATTCCGTCTTATATCATGTTATCTTTGTGTGTCTGGGCTGGATTATTTGTTCTTACACTCTGAGCGGATGAAGATAGGAGAGTGTGTTCTTCGGTTATGGAGTCTGGCGGGACGCCAATGTCGGGCGGTCCAAAGTTTTGTGATCTCAAGTTATCATGGGGAAGAAGATTGTGTCTTCTAGGACTGTTTTAGTCTATGTGTTCCCCAGTATTGTTTCTATTACGCCAGAAAAGTGTTTTTGTGCTTGCTATTGATTCTTGGCCAAGGTAAACGTACTTTTACTGACTTCGTTCCTAGGCTTACGATGGGTTATGTTTAGGCCTACATGAATCTACTTATGTTCAGATGTCAGAACGACATATCGTTTAGCAGCACTAAGAATGTTTCTACACAGCAATTATGAGGACAGATAATGCTGATATTGGTGGAAACTTTGATATCCTTATGAAGTGAATCTTTCTAGAAGTTTTGTCATCTCACCGTTGTGTGAGCGATGTTAAGGACCAAGGAAGCCATCTTGGAATCCGAATTATTGTCAATCATTCATCAGAGAACAGGGTTGTCCCTTACTACCCGATAATGATCTAGAGATCACAGTTATGAAAGAAAGATCTATTATGGGAGATTTAGCATTTACTCCGAAGATATGTACTGAATGCTATTTGAAAGAATCTACGCTAGAGTACAAGCTACACTCATGCTAAGAGAGATTCTGTACAAGAGTCACTATGAACATTATGTATAAACTGACGTGATCTGTCAGTACAACCTGATATATATATATATAGATGTGGACTAACTATAGAACTCTGAATGCTTGTCTACAAATGTTCCAGTATGAGGTTATCCAGCATGTATGCTAACTTAAGATGATACACCATTGATCAACACCATGCTGTTTATGTCGTCAGGTGTTCCTGTAATCATACACGTACTGTTCCAGTGTGCGTCTCATTAAATATTATAAAAAGAACACAGTAGTTCCAGTAATCCTTGACTTCTACATGTGAGAGTATGAATATATTGTTACCAAGTTGTCAACTCTTCAGAACCATTCTACCATTCGCGTACAATGTACTCTCACTTCAATGTTTACACTACCCTGTGTAGGTCGAGTTGACCTGTGTCTGTCTTCACGGTGACAGCACCTCTTTGAATACAACAGTACTATTAGCCATCATACTTTACAGTGGGGTACTACAGTTGTAGTAAGAAATAACGTCTTTACACTGGTGGCCGTATAACTTCTTTACAGATGGCTCCAACAAGCGTAACAAGAGGATTACTCTGCCTTCCAACCATTTGTGAGCTCTTGTCACTGGTTGACTCAAAAATATGATCCTTACAAAGGAAGTGTGAAAGTTTCGTTATTTTACCTTGATACGAATTCCTAACACAACTTCGAAGCAACTGTCGTCTTCCTGACGAACAGAAATAACACAGGGGACTCTAAATATAGTGGAAGAGTTTCCATCCCCAAAAGGCAATGCAGAGAAGTAGTCAGACATTCCGTCTGACAGACCCAGAACAAAAACACGGCCTCCCGCCGGAAATCTTCGTCAAAAAACTCTCTTAGTTTGGACATGCGCAGTTCGCATCCCCTCTGACCTATCCAGTCAGCTGGTGTCACCTTTTAAAGAGGAGTAACTACATATTTACTTTCCCTCAAAGCAAAAGATGAGTATTCGCCCTTAGATTATGGTTCCAATGAAAAATACATTAGACCCAAAAATCTTATTCAAAATATAACAAGCATACAGACAGACTACATTATCAGTTATGAAAAACTGCACGTAACAGTCTTACTACACCTCCCGGGAAAAAAAATTAAACATTTTTTTTTTGAAATACATCTAGGAGCAAGCAACATACAATAGGCTCACAACGCATGAATAATGCGCAGATGAAAGTATCAAAAACAAATATAACGCCAAATGTGAGGCTAAGTCGACTCATGGAGCGACCGGTGAGAATATATCTCATAATCTCATAATCTCAGAGAAAGCGTTTCTCTAAGTATAAATGTTTCCAGGGAGGTGTCACAAACGTATTCTATAATGTTGGCAATGACACAATGCATACAAAAATTTCATCCAATAAATTCATATTAGGTATCTTAAGTTCATGATTAACTTACTTACTTAGTCGTTCCCCTTCTACCGTGAGGTGTAGAGGTTTGGAAAAGAGCGCCAGACCATTCTATCAGCTGTCTTCTTCCTGGCCTGGTTCCATTCTAGTCCTCGGTCCTTCAAAGATTGTCTAATGTTGTCCTCCCAGCGGACTCTGGGTCGTCCTGGAGGTCTGGATCCCTGGCTCTTTGTTTCCCATGCTTGTCGTGGTAGCCGATCTTCTCCCATTCTGCAGACATGGCCAAACCATCTCAGTTGGGACTGTTCTATTTGGGTCTGCAGCGGGTGGGATTTTAGGCCTTGACGTATCGTCTGGTTGCGGACCATGTCTCTTCTTGTTACTTCAACCACTTTCCTCAGATACCTCATTTCTGAGGTTTGGATCTGGCTTTTGTGGGTTGTAGTCATTGCCCACGACTCGCATCCATATGTCAAGACTGGGACATAGGTGGAGCGGTATACAGCCATCTTCGTTTTCTTACCAACCTCTTTCTTGCTGAGGAATCCACGATTTATGGCCTGAAAAAGTCTCCCAGCCGCTGCTTTTCGAGTGGCCAACTCTTCTTTGATGCCTCCCTTTCGGTCTATAATAGCTCCGAGATATTTAAAGTGGTCGACCTGCTCCAGGACCTGTTCTCCCAACTTAATCTGATGTTTTCTTTCTTCTCGTGATATCACCATTGATTTTGTTTTAGAGCTGCTTATGACCATCCCTCTCTTTTCCAGCTCTTCCTTCCAGACTTGCAGGTTGGATTGGAGATGTGCCTCTGATTTAGCAATCAGGGCAACATCATCAGCAAATGCCAGCTCCGAAATATAGACCTGTCTCATCTTCCAGTACCCCACTGAATACTTTCTTGTTCTCTTCTTACATGCCTTGATGACATCGTCCATAAGGAGTATGAAGAGGTAAGGTGATAGGATATCACCTTGTCTTACACCAGTGGTGGTCCTGAACTCTTCTGACTTATGGTTTGCTGTCCTCACATAATTTCTGCAAGACTTGTAGAAGCTCTGTATAGCATGGATCAGAGGTGCTGGAATATTCTTCCTTGCCAAACAGTCCCAAAGTTTGCTCCAGGGGACCCTGTCAAACGCCTTTTCCAGGTCTATGAAACAAAGATGGATCTCACTCTTATACTCAAGAGCCTTTTCACTCAGCTGTCTGAGTGTGAAGATTAGGTCTTGAGTACTTCGGTTTGCTCGGAATCCGCACTGGACCTCATCCAATTGTGGCTCAGCTAGGCGTCGGAGTCTCTGCTCTAGGATTCTAGAGTAGATTTTACCAGGGACACTGAGAAGGGATATGCCTCTATGGTTTTCACATTGTCGATTGTCACCCTTTTTGAAAATTGGTGTTATGATGGCAATCTCCCAATCCTTTGGTATGGTCTTGTTGCACCATGCTGCTTGTAGGACCTTTAAGAGTAATAGGTCGCCTGATGCTCCCATGTACTTAACCATTTCTGGTGTTATACCATCATGCCCTGCTGCTTTGCCATCTTGATTTTCTCTAGTGCTGCCCTCAGTTCTTCCATCTTTATGTCATCTTCACCATCATTGGTTTTCTCTTCTGTGCTAGTGGTTATCATTTCTGATGCTTCACCATGCTCACCATCCAGGAGTTCTGAGAAATATTCTTTCCATCTTTCCATTACTTCCTTCGGGGCAGTAAGCAATTTGCCTTGCTTGTCCTTTATAAATTTGAGAGGGCATTGTTTTTCCTTCCTCATGTTCTTTAGGGTCTTATAGAACAATTTCTGGTTTTCTTGTGCATCTTTTTCTAGCTTTTCTCCAAATTCTTCCCAGGACTTCTGTTTTGCTGCTAGCACTTTGTTCTTTGCTTCTGTTCTGAGTGTCACATATTCTCTATATTTTTCCATTTGTCCTGTTGTGTTTTTAGCTCCTAAGTATTGTTTCCATGCCATTTTCTTCTCTCTTATTTTCTCTTTGACTTCCTCTGTCCACCAAGGTGTCCTCTTTCTCTGGTTCCCAAGTCGGACTTCACAGCATGCTTCTGCAGCAGCTGTCTTTATGATATCCTTGAATTTATTCCAGAGGGTTTCCAAGTCATCAGGTCGTTCTTCTGTGTTGCTCACTGCTGTAGCAATAAGCCCCTGATATCTGGTCTTAATTTCTGGCTCTCTCAGCTTGTAGGTCCTAATGCTCATTTGTCCTGCTCGTTTACTTGGTTTCTTGCGTGATGTTGGGCAGTTCCTAGGCTGAGCAACTCTTTCAGTTGTTCGTTTGATTGTTAGCAGGTAGTGATCACTTCCAATCTCTGGCCCCCTCCAGACTCTTGCATCTCGGACATATCGAATGAGCTTCTCCGAACAATGGCATAGTCGATAATGACTTCTCATTCTTGGTTGGTTCACATCTAGTGTATGCATGTATGCGCTTATGGGGGAACTTTGTGTTTGTAATGATCAGATTCTGCTCACTGCAGAATCTAAGGAGTCGCTTTCCATTGTCATTGAGAGTATCTTCTCCATATCTTCCGATAACTCCACCCCATCTAGCATGGTCATTTCCAACTCTGGCATTAAAATCTCCGAGCATGATAACTTCATCTAGGCAGTCATCCACTGTCCTTTGAAGCAGCTCGAAGATTTCCTACTTGACCTCTGCTCTCTCATCCTAATTTGGCCCATACACTATGACCAGGTTGACTATGGTTTCTCCTTCTTTTAGTTTTACAACCATAATGCGCTCCGAGACAAAGTTCCATCCCTTGATACTATCTTTTTGATTTTGGGCCACAATGCAACCCACGCCCCCTTTAGCTCTTTCAGATATGGGTACACCACTGTAGAGCAACATGTTGCCATCGAGATCCATGACTCCTTGTCCTTTTTTCTTCGTTTCCGTTATAGCCAGGATTTCTAGTTTTGCTTTCCTCATCTCTTCCACCAGCTCCTCTTCCTTCCCATTTATACTTCTTGTGTTCCAAGTTCCATAAGTCGTAGTCCGTAGTCCGTTCCAGTTCGTCGCCTTTAGAATCAGTCCGGTTTTCTCTCTTGTATTGCTCGTAATCATAGTTTAAGACAAATTGGTGATTGGCCTGTTGTGCCTTTGCATGGTGGAGGGGCTGCCTCCTTACGGCCTCCGTGCAGGCCGCCCTCCTCATGATTAAAAAAGAAGAAAAATCATCAAAGAACAGCGGTGAATATACATCAATGAACCGCTAAGTAGTGATACAATCACTATATTACAAATTACAAATGTGTATCTATTTTGATATAGACTGAAACTATTATAGACTTAGACGTATTAGGAAGTCCAAGACACAAAAGTTAGGTGGAATCATGTGGGCATCTAGACAAAATGTCTGCCATCACATTATCTGATCCACGTACAGCTCGAACCGAGAAATGAAATGGTTGAAGAGCAATTGCATATCGAGTAGATCTCGAGCTCTTCAAATTCTTACTCTGTATAGCCGTAAGAGATTTCTGGTCGGTTTCTACTATGAAATGTGCGCCTAGAAGGAATCTTTGTAGTTTGAGAATTGACCAGACCATAGCCAACAGTTCACGGTCTAAAACCGAGTAATTCCTTTCTGCAGCATTAAGTTTTCTGGAGATATACATTACAGGATGCAGAGTTCCAGAGTACTCTTGCATTAGTGCCGCTCCAATCCCAGTGGATGAAGCGTCACTACGAAGAAAAAATGTCTTATCTTTAGTAGGTAACACTAGAATAGGTGGTGTTGAAAACATAGTTTTGATCTTATCCAGCGAGGATTGGCATTCCTGAGACCAGTGAACCATATTAGGAGACCCTTTATTTAGTAGTGTAGAAAGAGGTGCCATGATAGAGGACAGATTCGGAATGAATCGTCCATAAAATTGTATAAGACCTAAGAGACTTCGCACTTGCTTTTTAGTCTTAGGAATAGAGATGTTAAGTATCTTAGTGATATTATGGTCCTCTGTCTTTATGAAACCATGACCAACTCGATGGCCTAGGAGAGACATTTCGATAAAACCAATGTAGGCTTTAGAGGGTTTCGCTGTCAGGTTATGCTCGCGTAAAGTAGACAGTAATTCATCTAACCCCGAATAGTGATCTTCCCAAGTATCGCTGAAAAGACAGATGTCGTCTAGGTATGCAATTACATATGACCGATAAGATAAGATTCGACGCATCATGCGTACGAATGTAGCTGGTGCGTTCATAAGGCCGAAAAGCATGAAATTCCAGTGAAAAAGGCTTCTAGGTGTAGAAAAAGCAGTAAAAGGTTTGGCGCGTTCAGATAAAGGAACATGCCAATATCCTTTAGACAAATCAAGTTTAGTGAAAAAATGAGATTTAGAAAGCCTAGTAAGTAGCTCTTCTAGTAAAGGCATAGGTTCAGCATCAAACTTCGTTACTTGATTCAATTTGCGATAGTCAACGCAAAGACGTATGTTATTGTCTTTTTTTCTAACAATAACCATCGGCGAAGAATATGCAGAAGTGGATGGTTCAATTATTTTTAAATCTATCATCTCATTCAACTCCTTCTCAACCTGTGATTGAAAATGTATAGGAATAGGATAAGGTCTGACTCTAATAGGAATATGGTCAGTTAGAACAATGTCATGTTCAGTGACATGAGTTTGTCCAGGGATGTCAGTGAGGACATCCTGAAATGTTTGTAACATAACCGAAACTTGTCGCTGTTCTCCTAGCGATAAATCAGGAGAAACAGTAACATTTTTTCATGATTCACTAGTATGTAGTGGAATCATCGGAAGCGGAAGATTAACATCCGAAAAACTTGTTTCCTCATCCTGTATTACGGACAGTGATGAGTAATGACCATGTTGGACTGGAGAATCGTCCGTTGCCTGGAAAATAGGCTGTAAATAATCAGGACGTTCATGGAATTCCGTAAGCATATTGATGTGGAAGGTTTTATGCTTCCCGTCAATATCGAGAATATAGTCAAGATCTGAAATTTTCGATATTATATCCAAGAAATAAGAAGTCTGTTTTCCCTACAAGGTAGCAAAACAAATGCTTTGTCCCCAGGACAAAGTTGTCGTAAGGTTCTTTTCTTATTGGCAAATTGCCTTGCCTTCTGTTTAGCAAATTCATAAGAAGAAGTTGCCAATTTGCATGCTTCAATAATCTTTTGTCTCAGCGCGATGACATATTCGTAAGAGGATTTTGTGTCATCGGTAATATTATCAGCGGTTATGAGATCATGAAGCAAAGACATAGGGCCGCGCGGTTGCGCGCCAAAGACAAGTTCAAAGGGAGAAAATCCTGTATGTTCATTGGGGACCTCTCTGTAAGCAAAGAGGGCTGCAGGTAAAACCCTGTCCCAATCTTGAGGATGATCCTCAGTTATTTTCCCTAATAAGTTTTTGAGTGTTCTATTTAGGCGTTCGACCATCCCATTAGACATTGGATGATAGATACTACTCAAAGATCTCTCTATCTGCAGAGTAGACATCACTTGAGACATGGTATCCGATATTAGTTGGGTTCCATGATCTGATAATATTTCTCCGGGGAATCCCAGACGAGAAAATATTAGCCAAAGAGCGTCTGCAACATCGGCAGTGGAAATGCTCTTCAGAGGTATAGCCTTTGGCCAACGCGTGCACATGTCCACACACGTTAAGATAAACTGATGTCCTCTGGCAGATTTGATCTTAAACGGACCAATAATGTCTATTGCCATTTTCTGAAACGGCCGAATAGGAATGTCTGTAGCCTGAATAGGTGCAGCATGGCGTGGACCTTTAGATTTGACCTCTTGACATACTTTAAAAGATCGACAATAAATCCGTATGTCCTTGTTTACTAATGGCCAAAAGAAAGCCGCAAGAACTCTTGACTTCGTACAGGAAAAAACCCATATGTCCAGCACACTGAGAGTCGTGAGCGTACTGCAAAATTTTAACTCTCAAATTCTTGGGCACAAGAATGTGAGAATGACTTGACTTAGTGGAGTCTTGAACCATACGTACAAGTACGCAATTCTTCATTGTAATCCAAGATTTACGATTTGTATCTTTATTCGGATCACCTTTTGTTGCAAGAGTGAAGAATTTCTTTAGAGTCGGATCATCTTCTTGCTGTTTTATAAACGAGTCACGAGAAATTACACAGGGATCATGTTGGTTATGCACTTCATTATCTTCAGTAGATGAAGTTTGAGGCATATTAAGAGCTTGAGCTCTAGTGACTACAGCATTAGCAGTTTGCATATTTTGTTTTTCCCAAACGGAAATTTGTTGCGGAGTGCATTCTTTGACTCCGTGAATACGACCGATGATAAGATCAGCGATCGGATTCTGCAGAAGACATGCGTGTACATCTCCTGTAAAGAAAGGAAGAGCAATCCTAATGATAGCAGTAGAATATTTCTCTAAGGTGCCGCCAAATGTTACACATTTGACTACTTTTCCTGTGGCACGAGAAGGATCTACGAGTGACTGCCTAACACCAATTGTGGTGCATACAGAATAAAAAAGAACTGAGACTGGATTGTCATTTACTAAACCTTTGTGTAAGACAAGAGAACCTCTTCCATCATGTGCGACTGACGCAGGAAGAGCGGGAAGAGGATGGCCACAACTTAAAGTGGACACCGTAGTTGGTTCAAATAATGTTTTGCATTGGGGGCACTGAGATGCTCTCCCAAAATCAAAAGCGGAACATGCCATATTATTAGCGTCATTATTATCTTTAGTCTGTTTATAGGCTTCATGTGACTCTTGTTGTGCAGAGTTTGCCTGATAATGTGATTTATGTTTTTTGTATTGTGATCTACCTCGATTATTATTGCCTCTGTAATCATTATTGTTTCCTCTATTGTAACCCCTATTTGGGTTTGAGTCATAGTTCTCATGGTTACCATTATGATGTTCATTATAATGAGTATCTCTATAATTATGATCTTGTTGTCTCCATGACGGATAACTTGGATAGTTTCTATAATGACTTCCTCTGCGGAAATTCCTATAATTGTGACCACCCCTGAATCGAGGGCTGTCGGCTCGTCTCCAGTTCTTCGCAGAAGAACCCTGAAATGATTGGTTACCTTGGTTTTGATAACTATTATGGTTACCATTTTTATCAAACCTGTTTTGTGGTCCCTGAAATTTGTGTGAGTAATTAGGGCTGCATGGCGTTGCTGAAACAACTGGCATACTTTCCTTAACCTTAGCATTGCTAAAAGCTACGTCCGGATGTGCCGTGACGTACTGGGTACAATATTCTTCCATTTCTTTTAGTGTCTTGGGTTTACGCTCATGTAGGAATTCAAGGAATGGTTTATTTACACTTGACATAATCTTGTCTCTGAGCAACAAGTCCATAAGGGCTTCATATGTCTTTTCTGTTTTGGACAGTTCAATCCAACGATTAAATGTAAGACGTGTCCTTGCAATGAATTCTGAGAATTCTACCCCTGCTTCAGGTACCATTTTCTTAAACAAAAGACGGTAACCTTCCTCTGTTAATTGATATTTTTTAACAAGGCTGCTCTGATAACATCATAATTATTCTGGTCAGAATCTTCTACCAAGCTTAAACTAGTCAGAGTGTCACCTTTCAGTATCTCTGATAACTGATTAGCATATTGTGATCTATCCACATTATGATTCATATTGACTGGTAGCATACTTCTCCAACTTATCACCAGTCTTGCCCAGGGATTTCCCTTGCTCAATGAAATAATCTAAAGTCGACATAATGTCTAACAATATGTGACTAATATCTCTGAAATAACAATTAATTTATTTCAACCAAACAGGAGCAAGTTTTTTTAAACAAAACTTGTATAATCAGCTCCCTTAATTTCAATGTCTTTTGAAGACAAGTCTTTTGTAAGAACTTGTATGGTTATTTTATGATAACAATATCATTAGACATTTATATCATAAATTCAATCAAAATGTCAATAGTGTATGTCTAAGTATGTGTACCAATAGCAAGCAAAACAATAACAATAATACGAAGACAAATATTCAAAACACTACGATAACATTCGCAGAAGTCAACTAAAAAACAAAACTGAAGGAAATCTCACAAAGGATGGAATGATAACTGCGAAAATGTAAACAAAACAACTGACGTCACAGTGTATAAACATAAAGTGTATAGAACTGAATGACAGGAAAGAGTAGACCTACAAATACAAACAAATTTAATCAAAACTAAAGAATAGAAAAATGTTACAAAAACAACGAAGAAAAAACACACCTCATCACAACTAACACAAAGAGCAACAAATTGTCGCTAGCAGATTTTCAATTAAGAAAACCGCACCTACAGAACACTAATACAAGACCTCTATCACGTGGTATATCTTATATTAGTCACACACCCAACCTCCCACAAAACATATACACAAACTATTACATGTAACACTTAAACATAAATATATATATTTCATATAACGTAATGTAATGCAATGTGCTGCACAGAAGGCTCAGATGTTATTCTAATACAATAGCCCTGCCACTTTAATAAATAATTACTTCTAAATTAAACTATTACAAAGTTCAATATAGAACAGTACAGGAAGATCCACCGATGAAAAATATACTACTGATTCTGCTACAGGAACTGTGGCGATGTTAAATCGGATTTCTGTTCTTCAAAACAGGAATGACAACGTTCATGACACATGGCCTTCTAAAGAGCAGTTTTGACCATCAACGCCGGGTACTTTCTATTCTGTACAATAACGTCTGCATAGAAAATCAGAGTCTCACAGGCAACGCCGGGTACTTTGCAATTTGACGAAGGTAACGTCTGTTTTCCTGTGAAGATCAAATTATACAAATCACTTGTATTATCTATTCTCTTGTATGGGTGTGAGGGCTGGACACTCACTGCAGATACGGAGCGAAGGATTCAGGCTTTCGAGCATAAATGTTATAGAAGAATTTTGCGCATTTGCTATAAAGAGCACAAAACAAATGTCCGTGTTATAGAGAAGATAAACACCTATGCAGGCCACCAAGAACCACTTTTGTCAATAGTGAAACGTCGAAAGCTTGCCTGGTTTGGGCATGTAACTCGTCATGACTCCCTTTCGAAAACGATCCTTCAGGGAACAGTCGAAGGTTAACGGAGAAGAGGAAGGCAAAGAAAATATTGGGCTGATAACATCAAAGAATAGGCAGGACACGGTTTTTCCACACTTGTACGCATTGCTGAGGATAGAGAGCAGTGGAGGACCCTGTCTGCTGATGCTTCCACCATGGCACCCCTACGACCAATGACGGGTTACGGGCTGAGATGATGATGAACGTCTGTGTAGAGTCTCACCTCGTAAACCCACGTATTTGATCACCACTGTTAACAATAAGGTTGCAAACATATGTTCAACTGATGCAGTAAGGCTGATATATATATATATATATATATATATATATATATATATATATATATATATATATATATATATATATATATATATATATATATATATATATATATATATATATATATATATATATATGAATATATACTGCTATGTTGGTCGTGGCTGGTGATGTATCGTGCTGTAATATGACTAATCGCGAATGTGTGACATGGTAGTTCGTCAAGGTGGACATCTATGTATCAGTGCAGACTGGTATCACCACACGTAACGTACAAGAGTGTGTGTGGCATTCATCACCTTGAAGGATGTAGATGTGAAGTTGATGGAAGCATATGTTGTACTTGTTACAAATATGGAGTCAAAATATAGGTGAACAGCTGTGTACGTTTTGATCATTTATTATGGTCACAGCAACAAGACGAAGACAACTCCATGTAAGCATGACACAGAAACATGGCGGATATGAAAACAGTTCACAACAATGGCATGTACATAAGTTCCAATAATTATATGATTATCAAAGTGTTGCAGACTCCACGATATCTCTCAGTCTACAACTAGCAGAAAAACCCCGTATTACACAACGGGTAAATACTGTAGTCTCAACTGAGATGGTTTGGCCATGTCTGCAGAATGGGAGAAGATCGGCTACCACGACAAGCATGGGAAACAAAGAGCCAGGGATCCAGACCTCCAGGACGACCAAGAGTCCGGTGGGAGGACAACATTAGACAATCTTTAAAGGACCGAGGACTAGAATGGAACCAGGCCAGGAAGAAGACAGCTGATAGAATGGTCTGGCGCTCTCTCTTCCAAACCTCTACACCTCACGGTAGAAGGGGAATGACTAAGTAAGTAAGTAAGTAAATACTGTATAAACATCCAACAGTTTCATTCTGACTCATCTTAAGTCATTCTTCTTAAGTCGACCTCCCAAACATGGCTGGCTACGAAATTAGCATAGTCCATCCCTCTAATCGGACGTATCGAAGATAGGCTGTCCTTTCGAAGATAGGCTTATACAACTCCCTTGTACATCAGGCGATTTTTATTTTCAAAGTTATAATAGCAATAACTAATAACCCATCTGTTCTTCCACTCCAGATAGTTATATATATTAGGCCTCTATCAAACAGTAAACACTGTGGATTCCCCTTCTGTAGACATAAGTGTCTAAGTTCAAAATATACCGCTAATCATGCGGGTTGTACGGCCGGCGTGATGCCGACCACATCACCCATAGTGTGCCGGCGGTCAAGATAATATGGGCCTAACACCATATTCCCAATATGCCTCAATGGGCGTGTAACGGGTTCCTTTACCTATGCGGGTTGTAGAATACTAGCTATACTCATGGGTCTCTGTGTGTAAATCTAGAAAAACAGTCTTAGATGGCTCCAACGAGCGTAACAAGAGGAATACTCTGCCTTCCAACCATTTGTGAGCTCTTGTCACTGGTTGACTCAAAAATATGATCCTTACAAAGGAAGTGTGAAAGTTTCGTTATTTTACCTTGATACGAATTCCTAACACAACATCGAAGCAACTGTCGTCTTCCTGACGAACAGAAATAACACAGAGGACTCTAAATATAGTGGAAGAGTTTCCATCCCCAAAAGGCAATGCAGAGAAGTAGTCAGACATTCCGTCTGACAGACCCAGAACAAAAACACGGCCTCCCGCCGGAAATCTTCGTCAAAAAACTCTCTTAGTTTGGACATGTGCAGTTCGCATCCCCTCTGACTTATCCAGTCAGCTGGTGTCACCTTTTAAAGAGGAGTAACTACATATTTACTTTCCCTCAAAGCAAAAGACGAGTTTTCGCCCTTAGAATATGGTTCCAATGAAAAAAACATTAGACCCAAAAATCTTATTCAAAATATAACAAGCATACAGACAGACTACATTATCAGTTATGAAAAACTGCACGTAACACTAACATGTGAACTAACATATATATGTATATATTACCATGTGAAGTTTAATGTGTGAAACTCGCTATTAGATGTCAAAGTCATTTGAGGCTGGCAACCTCAGTATCTAGAATGATGATTCATGAACCACCACTGCACGAGCTGGTGATTGCTTTATTGATAGTTTCGTAAAGAGAACTAAAAGCATAAAGTAGTTCCAGGTTCCCTATGGAGCAGGAAGGGAAAGATGAAAGAAATGATGTACATTCTAAGTATAATACTTAAATTTTCAAAGCAGTGTAATTGGCCTTATAAACATATTCACTTCAAAATTAATGTAAGTTTTCAAACATTTAAACCAGTGTAAATGTCTATGTGAAAATATTCATTTTAAGTAATAGAAGTTCAAACTTTTCCACAAGTGCAAATGTAAATGAAACATAAATGAATTTATATTGTGAACACTTTTCAAACAGTGGAGATGTAAATGTAAAACATATTATATCTGTACGTTTAACTTTTTTGATTAAATGTAATGTAAAGTTAAATCTATTCAGTTTAAATGTAAAGGAAGTTTTATCCCAAGGGATTAAATTTAATTCCCATAGAGGGTAAATTCTGACATGGGATGGTAAAATAGAAGGATAAAGGTATAAAAAATAGATTTCACCAGTGAATAGTGTAAGAGGAAGATCTGTCTATGGAATGGGTAGTTTCTCTAGTCCAGCCTATCTATACGACTATATTTCAGTATAAGACTACCTTTCTCTCCCTATATGAAATATAAGTTACACTAAACACACCCACACACACAATTATGTGACAACAAGACACACAAAACGTGAAAAACTATGGTTTATTGGGTATGGGTCTGACCAAAACACAACGTTTAGTTCTTTTTGTTGTTTATTTTCATTAAACTTTTACAACATCAAAACATATATAGAAAAATCAATAAAATCATTGTTTACAGACATATGAAAATAACCGAATAAGTGACTGATAAAGTTGATATTTAGTTGGATATAATATATGTTGATAAAGTACACCAGAACACTCCTAGGCGGGAAGACAGGCGTCTATCATCATCAGTTGACAAGATCCCTATGGTGTTGCCTGCCCCACTGTAGTCCCTTTTCTCTTCTTGAAAGTCCTACATGTTTTGGTTCCAAGATGGCTCCACTCGTGAACTGTCACTCACGTTTGAATACAGATAATGAATCTGTTCTAAAGTTAGTCATTCATACAACATTTCGTTGCTCTGTAGATTTGGTCATGAACAATAGACTGCATTCTACAGAATATAGTGCTGCTAGGAATCGAAGTCGTTTTTCATCGAGTCAAATATATTCTCTTAAACATTCAAATCGTAATTATCGACAATGGTGGCTTCGATCGAGAGTTCATAAGAGTATCTTTGATTACCTTGGTAGAGGGAATATGAAACTGCCATTCCTTGGCAAGATGAATAAACACTGGGGTAAAGCATACACGATAGGTCTAGACGACTATCACTTTCCCCAAAACCACTGAGATCACTTTTTCAAGGCATCAAGCCGACATAGCAAAACACACACAGTCCCTATCAGGACGAAGCCAAATCACACCACTCAAGCGACACATCCGCCGAATAGCCTTTGACCTCTCTAGAGACAACAGAACATATAGTTCGACCTAGATATGTAAAGATATACAGATATAAGACAGACTTGTCCTACTCAGACAAACAATACACATAAATTCAGGCCATAGATATTCTGAAGCAAGAACAATCTATTATTACCCAAACAACGAATAAATTGCAGTAAAATGTATTTATCCGCGGAGTTCAAGGGAAGTAACTCAATAATGACTTTCCCTTAAGCACTAAAAAATTACCTATGTATAATATTGTAAGATATCAAAGACTGCACGTAACAGTCTTACCACACCTCCCGGGAAAAAAAAAAATGGAACATTTTTTTTTTTTTTTTTGAAATACATCTAGGAGCAACGTACAATAGGCTCACAACGCATGAATAATGCGCAGATGAAAATATCAGGAATACCTATAACGCCTAATATGAGGCTAAGTCGACTTATGGAGCGACTGGTGAGAATGTGTCTCATAAACTGAGAGAAATTATTTCTCTACAAGTATATTTTTCCAGGAAGGTGTCATCAAAGTATAATACAATTCTGGCAATTACACAATGCCTAAAAAATTCATATCATCACTACGTATTAGATATCTTAAATTTATGATTTATGAAGAAAAAATCATCAAAGCACAGCGGTGAATAAACATACATGAACCGCTATGTAGTGATACAATCATTATATTATTAAATTACAAATGTGTATCTATCATGATATAGAAAAGGAACTACTATAGAACTAGACATATCAAGAAGTCTAAGCCCTAATAGTTATGTGGAATCATGTGGGCATCTTGACAGAATGTCTGCCATCACATTATCTGATCCCCGAATAGCTCGCACAGAGAAATGAAAAGGTTGAAGAGCAATTGCATATCGAGTAGACCTCGAGCTCTTCAAATTCTTACTCTGTATAGCAGTAAGAGCTTTTTGGTCTGTTTCTACTATGAAATGTGCGCCTAGAAGGAATCTCTGTAGTTTGAGGATCGACCAAACCATAGCTAATAGCTCACGGTCTAAAACCGAATAATTCCTTTCTGCCGCATTAAGTTTTCTGGAAATATACATTACAGGATGCAGAGTTCCAGAGTACTCTTGCATTAGTGCCGCTCCAATCCCAGTGGATGAAGCGTCACTACGAAGAACGAATGTCTTATCTTTAGTGGGTAGCACTAAAATAGGTGGTGTTGAAAACAGTGTTTTAATCTTATCCAGAGAGCATTGGCATTCCTGAGACCAGTGGACCACATTAGGCGAACCTTTCTTTAGAAGTGTTGAGAGAGGTGCCATGATAGAGGATAGATTCTGAATGAATCTGCCATAAAATTGAATAAGACCTAACAGACTTCTCACCTGTTTTTTTAGTCTTAGGGATTGAGATGTTAAGTATCTTACTAGTATTATGGTCCTCTGTCTTTAGGAAACCATGACCAACTCGGTGGCCTAGGAAAGAAATTTCGCTAAAACCAATATAGGCTTTAGAGGGTTTCGCTGTCAGGTTGTGCTCACGCAAAGTAGACAGCAATTCATCTAACCCTGAATAGTGATCTTCCCAAGTATCGCTGAAAAGACAGATGTCGTCTAGATATGCAATGACATCTGACCGATAAGATAGGATTCGGCGCATCATGCGTACGAACGTAGCTGGTGCGTTCATAAGACCGAAAGGCATAAAATTCCATTGGAACAAACCTCTAGGTGTTGAAAAAGCCGTGAGAGGTTTGGCGCGTTCAGATAAAGGAACTTGCCAATATCCCTTAGACAAATCAAGTTTAGTGAAAAAATGAGATTTGGAGAGTCGAGTAAGTAGCTCTTCCAGTAAAGGCATAGGTTCGGCATCGAACTTCGTTACTTGATTCAATTTTCGATAGTCAACGCAAAGACGTATGTTATTGTCTTTTTTACGCACAATAACCATCGGCGAAGAATACGCAGAGGTGGATGGTTCGATTATTTTCAAATCTATCATCACATCCAACTCTTTCTCGACCTGTGCTTGGAAATGTATAGGTATAGGATAAGGTCTAACCCTAATAGGAGTATGGTCAGTTAGCACAATGTCATGTTGAATGACATTAGTTTGTCCAGGGATGTCAGTGAGTACATCCTGAAATGTTTGCAACATAGTTGAAACTTGTCGCTGTTCTCCTAGAGACAAATCAGGAGAGACAGTAACGTTCTTCCATGATTCACTGGAATGAAGTGGGATCATTGGAAGAGGAAGATTTACATCTGAAAAAATTGTTTCCTCATCCTGTATCACGGACAGTGATGAGTAATGACCATGTGGTACTGGAGAATTGTCCGTTGCTTGGAAAATGGGTTGCAAATAATCCGGACGTTCATGGAATTCAGTAAGCATATTGATGTGGAAGGTTTTATGCTTCCCATCAATATCGACAATATAGTCGACATCGGAAATTTTCGATATTATATCGTACGGACCTTTCCAAGAAATAAGTAATCTGTTTTCCCTACAAGGTAGTAATACAAATGCTTTGTCACCAGGACAAAGTTGTCGTAAGCATCTCTTCTTATTGGCAAATTGCCTTGCCTTCTGTTTCGCAAATTCAGAAGAAGAAGTTGCTAATTTGCATGCTTCGATAATCTTTTGTCTCAACGCGATGACATATTCGTAGGATGACTTTGTGTCATCGTCAATATTGTCAGATGTTATGAGATCGTGAAGCAACGACATAGGGCCACGCGGACGCGCGCCAAAGACGAGTTCAAAGGGAGAAAATTCCGTATGTTCATTGGGTACCTCTCTGTAAGCGAAGAGGGCCGCAGGTAAAACTCTGTCCCAGTCTTGAGGATGATCCTCAGTTATCTTCCCCAGTAAGTTTTTAAGTGTTCTATTAAGGCGTTCGACCATACCATTAGACATTGGATGGTAGATACTACTTAAAGATCTATCTATCTGCAGGGTAGAGGGGAACCCCAGACGAGAAAATATAAGCCAAAGAGCATCTGCAATATCAGCAGTAGTAATGCTCTTCAGAGGAATAGCCTCTGGCCAACGTGTGCACATATCAACACACGTCAAGATAAACTGATGTCCTCTGGCAGACTTGATCTTAAATGGACCAATAATGTCTATGGCCATTTTTTGAAACGGCCGAATAGGAATGTCCGCCGCCTGAATGGGTGCAGCATGCCGTGGACCTTTGGATTTAACTTCCTGACATACTTTACAAGATCGACAATAAATCCGTATGTCCTTGTTTACCAATGGCCAAAAGAAAGCCGCAAGGACTCTTGACTTAGTACGGGAAAAACCCATGTGTCCAGCACACTGAGAGTCGTGAGCGTGCTGCAAAATTTTAACTCTCAAATTCTTGGGAACCAGGATTTGAGAATGACTTGACGTAATGGAGTCTTGAACCATACGTACAAGTACGCCATTCTTCTTTGTAATCCACGATTTACGACTTGTGTCCTTATTCGGATCACCTTTAGTTGCAAGAATGAAGAATTTCTTCAGAGTGGGATCATCTTCTTGCTGTTTTATAAACGAGTCACGAGAAATTACCAAGGGATTATCTTGGTTATGCACTTCATTATCTTCAGTAGATGAAGTTTGAGGCACATTAAGAGCCTGAGCTCTAGTGACTACATCGTTAGCAATCTGCATGTTTTGCCTTTCCCACGTGGAAATTTGTTGCGGAGTGCATTCCTTGACTCCATGAATGCGACCGATGATGAGGTCAGCGATCGGATTCGGAAGAAGACATGCGTGTACATCTCCTGTAAAGAAAGGAGTAGCAATCCTAATGATAGCGGTAGAGTATTTCTCTAATGTGCCGCCAAATGTTACACATTTGACTACTTGTCCAGTGGCACGGGAAGGATCTACGAGTGACTGCCTAACACCAATTGTGGTGCATCCAGAATCAAATAGCACAGAGACTGGATTGTTATTCACTAAACCCTTATGTAAGACAAGAGACCCTCTTCCATCATGCGCGACTGATGCTGGAAGAGCAGGAAGAGGATGGCCACAGCTTAAAGTAGACACTGTGGTTGGCTCAAATAATGTTTTGCATTGGGGGCACTGAGATGCTCTCCCAAAATCAAAAGCGGCACATGCCATATTACTAGCATCATTATTATCTTTACTCTGTTTATAGGCTTCATTGGACTCTTGTTGTGCAGAGTTTGCCTGAAAATGTGGTTTATGTCTTTTGTATTGAGATCTACCTCGGTTATTATCACCTCTGTAGTTATTGTTACCTCTATTGTAACCCCTATTTGGGTTTGAGTCATAGTACCCTTGGTTACCATTATCATATTCATTATAATGAGTATCTCTGTATTATGATCTTGTTGACTCCAAGACGGATAACCCTGATAGTTTCTATAATTACTTCCTCTACGGAAATTCCTATAATTATGACCACCCCTGTGTCGAGAGCTATCAGGTCGTCTCCAGTTCTTTGAAGAAGAACCCTGAAATGATTGGTTACCTTGGTTTTGATAACTATTATGGTTACCTTTTTTATCAAATCTGTTTTGAGGTCCCTGAAATCTGTGTGAATAATTGGGATTGTATGGTGTTGCTGAAGCAACTGGCATACTCTCCTTAATCTTAGTGTTGCCCCAAAAGTCACGTCGGGGTGTGCAGTGACATATTGGGAACAATATTCTTCCATTTCTTTTAGAGATTTAGGTTTACGCTCATGTATAAATTCAAGGAAAGGTTTGTTCACACATGACATAATCTTATCTCTGAGCAACAAATCCATAAGTCCTTCATACGTTTTTTCTGTTTTGGAAAGCTCAATCCAACGATCAACTGTGAGACGTGCCTTTGCAGTGAATTCTGAGAATTCTACCCCCGTCTCAGGTACCATCGTCTTAAATAAAAGGCGATAGCCTTCCTCACTTAGCTGATATTTTTTTATCAAAGCCGCCCTAATGACATCATAATTATCCTTATCTGCTTCTCCTACAAGGCATAATCTAGTCAAAGATTCACCTTTCAAGTTTTCTGATAATTGATTAGCGTATTGTGATTTATCCACATTATGTGTACGACAAGAACGTTCAAATCTATCCAGCCAGAATGTAATATCGTCACTGGACTGATTGAACGGTGGAACCTTAACCTTGTAAGTAGAAGGTTTACCATTACCACTAGATGCCTGATTAACATTACTCATACTTGTCAATCTCAATTTCTCCAACTCAAAATTCATGTTCTCTTATTGCTTTTTTCTCTTCAGCATCTAATCTTTTTTGTTCAGCCTCCCTGTCTAATCTTTTTTGTTCAGCCGCAGCTTCTCTTTCCAATTTTTTTTTTGTTCAGCTTCACTGTCTAATCTTTTTTGTTCAGCCGCAGCTTCTCTTTCCAATTTTTTTTTGTTCAGCTTCCCTGTCTAATCTTTTTTTGTTCAGCTTCACTGTCTAATCTTTTTTGTTCAGCCGCAGCTTCTCTTTCCAATTTTTTTTGTTCAGCTTCAAATCTCCTTTCCTCTACCTGCATCTGCAATTTCTTTTGTTCAGCAGCAGCCTCAGCTTCTTTTTCTAATCTTTTCTCTTCCACCATAGCTTTTCTTTCTTCTGCAGCTAATCTTTTCTCTTCTGCAGCTAATCTTTTCTCTTCTGCAGCTAATGCTTTGTCATATTGAGCAACTGCCCATTGTTCTAATTGTTGACCAGTCTTATCAAGAGCTTTCCCTTGTGTAATGAAATAATCTAAAGTAGACATGATGCCTAACAATAATACTAATCACCTGAATCAATAATAATACCCCAAGTTCTCAATGACCTGATTAATCAGTATACTATCCCAATATCTGTGGGTCACAAGCCTTTAATAAGGTCTTGTATAATAGTAATAATAATCAGGTACTGGTCTATACCATAATCCAAGTGCAGTGCACAGGCAATTGTGTCTTATGAAATATACCCATATAAAACATATGTCAACCAACAGAATACATAAAGTACAAATAGGACTGACAATACAAGAACGTTTGCAGAAATCAAAATAAATCAAATAGGGAAATCAATGAAGATAATCACTGAATCTGCAAAGAATAACAACACAAATGACGTCACAATATATGAATATAAATTATGAATAGAACTGAAAGATAGAAAAGGTTAGACCAACAAATTACAAACAAATCAAAACAAAACTAAAGAACAAAGAAATATTACAAAAATAACAATAATTACAGACTTCACAGCTAACACAAAAGCAACAGTTGTCGCAGCAAATTTTCAATCAAGAAAATTGCACCTATAGAAAACGCCCACAACGGACCCTCTATGACGTGGGATACTCTGTTGTGAGGACGCCGCCCAACCTTAAACACAACCCGCTGACATAGAAACTAACATACTATACAAACAAATAACATGTAAACATAAATATATATAAATTATGTGTATGATAGTATGTGTTGCAAAATAGGCTCAGTCTTACAGTAATGGCAAAGTTATTTTTCATGAAAACAAACAAACTGCCACTTTATTCAATTAAACATTCTGGCCTTAAATATTAAAGTTCATATATGGCAAACAAGAAGATCCATCGATGAAACCAGGACTTCTTAGTTCACAAATACTGTCTTTCTGTTAACACTGACAAGAATTGATCCAACTGTTCTGTGAAACTCTATAATGTCTAATGTAAAAAATGTCAACAACGCTGACCTACATACTGCATTCACTTGACAGGTCACGTGACGAAGCGTTGACAAAGAGCAAACCAATACTGCAAGTGTGTCGTATCAGCCACAGGAAACGGTCTGGTATCGGTAATCTGTTGACTTCTGAATTTCTGCGAGGTCAAACCCAGAAAGCTGGTCCACCAGTTGATAAAGTTGATATTTAGTTGGATATAATATATGTTGATAAAGTACACCAGAACACTCCTAGGCGGGAAGACAGGCGTCTATCATCATCAGTTGACAAGATCCCTATGGTGTTGCCTGCCCCACTGTAGTGTATGGAATGTCAACTTGACCTACGCAGTGTTGTGTAGACATGGATGGAGTGTATAATGTGCGAATGATGATAAGGGTTCGTGTTGTTGACAAATGTTTCTTCTCACACTCATGTATGACCGGAAGTCATCGACACCAACGACTGTGTACCTTTTCTAAAGTTTAATTGGACGTACACACTCGACAGCACAGATAGTGACAAATCACAGGTTGCCATAATACATCATAGTACAGTGGACAAATGGTCTTGCAATGTTACATGGGCACTCATGTAGAATAATGGTATAATGGACTGTCAATAGCCAAGCACTCAGTATCGCCCATACATATATCATCTGACGTCACTGACTGAGCACGTCAGCTTGTAAACAATATTTCAGATGACTTCTAAACCTAATCTCGTTTAGCAACGATTCTTCAACATAATGTTCAGCACATATTTTTCCATATAATAATATTGAACCGCTAACAATGGGTTCTCATGTGTAGCAGTGATCTCTGGACTGATCAAGCGATAATACGGGCATCCCTTTTCTCTTCTTGAAAGTCCTACATGTTTTGGTTCCAAGATGGCTCCACTCGTGAACTGTCACTCACGTTTGAATACAGATAATGAATCTGTTCTAAAGTTAGTCATTCATACAACATTTCGTTGCTCTGTAGATTTGGTCATGAACAATAGACTGCATTCTACAGAATATAGTGCTGCTAGGAATCGAAGTCGTTTTTCATCGAGTCAAATATATTCTCTTAATCAACTTAATGTACATTCAAATCGTAACTATCGACAATGGTGGCTTCGATCGAGAGTTCATAAGAGTATCTTTGATTACCTTGGTAGAGGGAATATGAAACTGCCATTCCTTGGCAAGATGAATAAACACTGGGGTAAAGCATACACGATAGGTCTAGACGACTATCACTTTCCCCAAAACCACTGAGATCACTTTTTCAAGGCATCAAGCCGACATAGCAAAACACACACAGTCCCTATCAGGACGAAGCCAAATCACACCACTCAAGCGACACATCCGCCGAATAGCCTTTGACCTCTCTAGAGACAACAGAACATATAGTTCGACTTAGATATGTAAAGATATACAGATATAAGACAGACTTGTCCTACTCAGACAAACAATACACATAAATTCAGGCCATAGATATTCTGAAGCAAGAACAATCTATTATTACCCAAACAACGAATAAATTGCAGTAAAATGTATTTATCCGCGGAGTTCAAGCGAAATAAAAAAAAAAAAGAAGTTAGTACAATGATTGTAACAAAATGAAAAATATTCATTCTCTTTCTCTCTCACTCTCATGCGTGGCCACAAACAATCTCGCTTACCCACTCTTGGGGTTGAATCCGTTGAACATTACAATAGTTCCTGAACCTATACTGTCAGGAGGGTTGCCCAAATATGGCCCCAGTCCAGCCTATATATCGAATAATAATTACAAGGTGGACGTCAAATTTGGTGGTGTAATTTTCCCTGGATGAAACAATTGTCACCGCGAAGAGTTACTGAAGCAAGATGTGTTCTCGGCGTTCGCAGTTGCAAAAAGTAATTTCCGTTTTGCTAAGCATCTGGTTGCTAAAACAATTGTTACAATATGTAAAACTAATGATGATGGTAAATCCTATCGGCTGGCTCTAGGGTGAGTGCCGATGTTAAAACAGCACAATTTTTTGAACGAATCCAGTGCTGCGTCTGACAAAAATCAGATGTTGATATTATTATTATAATATACAGTAGAACTCAATTTATCCGAACCCCATGGGACCAAGCATCGTTCGGATAATCAAATGTTCGGATAATTGGATTACATAATGTATCGAGTACATGTACACATATTTCTAAAAATAATTAACCATCACAAGGAAAATACACTATAAAACATATTTACTTGTACTGTAATAATAATACCCACACTGTATTAGATTACTGTATCACCAAAATCTGTCATTACACTGCAGTGCATGTACTACTTGTATTAATTTTTTTTTTTAAGAAAGAGAAATGTTTTCAAAATAACATTACAAACGATTCAAAACCAGGCGCAACTTACGTATACATGTACTTGCACAGATGTAGCCCACTATTTAAAATAATGAGGAATCCTCTTTTGCACCAAACTGGATAGTCTCCTTTTGGTTCCTAAGTCCCGCATTCTCTTCAACAGCAGAAACTGTGTAGGACAGCTGTCATCTTCTTGCTCGTACCAAGCCATCGCTGATTCTAGTGCTATAAAGGCCTCTTCAGGACTTGGTCGACGTTTTGGGTTTTCTTCATAATCTACAAGTACATCATGTACTTCTGAGGAGTCTTCGTCATCGGTCACTACATGTATTTGGTTTTCTTTTTGCACAAAAGACAAAATTTCTTCGTCATTCAAAAACTGAAAACCAGAATCATTATCATCTTCTAGCCACATGTGGGCATCATCTTTGTCACAGTCCGAAAATCCGGGCATTGAAACAGTTCCACAACTTCATTTATACAATTATCATTTGTGTCCACTGCAGTAGTTTCATTTCCTCCTTTTTTCCCAAGCAATCTACTCCAAGCCTTGTTGAGATTATCTTGTGACAGGGTGGTCCAAGCATCAGCTAACATATAGCAGCAGTCTTTGAGATTAAGCTTTTTGGAAAACGCCACCACACTTTCTTCATCTTCAGCCAACAATAAACGACGCAGGACTTCCTTCTTGTACATCTTTTTAAGCTTTGCTATAACACCCTGATCCATTGGTTGAAACAGTGCTGTTACATTGGGAGGTAGAAAAATTACTTTAAAATTTGCATCAACTGCATTCAATGTATCCGTCTCTGGATGAGATGGTGCATTGTCCAGTAGAAGAATTACTTTTCCAGTTTTCTTTTCTTGTTCTCTCAACCTCTTCACATTTGGGATGAACTGATTTGTATACCAATCAAGAAATATTTCACTATTCATCCAAGCACTCTTCTGTGCTTTGTAGCACAATGGGAGACATGTCACATTCTTTAAACAACGTGGTTTTTTGGCTTTGCCGATCATTAGCACCGGTAAACGATGACTTCCATTGGCATTCGCGGCTACCAAAATTGTTACTCTCTCTTTGCACTTTTTAAACCCAGGGGCAGCTGCTTCGCGCTGAGATGCAAGTGATTTTTGAGGCAATGATTTCCAGTATAAGCCAGTCTCATCGGCATTATACACATCATCGAGTGAATAACCTTCTTCTTCCAAAAAAGCCAAGAATGTTTCTTTAAAATTTTCAGCGGCAGTTGCATCGCTAGATAAAGTTTCCCCTTGAATCTCCAGTTCTCGTATGCCACGACGAGATTTAAAGTCAGGAGGACCGTCAAGTTGATTGTTGAACTGAAGTGCCTTTTCACACTATAGAGAGCCAGAGATAGGTTCCGATTTGCTTCTTCTTTGCAGACACCATATATACAAAGCCTCTTCCAATTTCAAATATTTCGCATTTCTCATGGTTTTACGTTTCTTCGACCCATTTTCACTCTCCAATTTCGATGCAAAACTCATAATTTTATCCTTTTTACTTTTGATGTCAGAGACGGTAGCTTTCCCAACATTGAAAATCCTCGCAAGTGAAGACACAGTTTCACCTTTTCCTAGTCTCTTGATAATTTCTATTTTCGTTTCAATTGACAAAACATTGCGGTTCCTTTTATATGCTTTAGGCCTACTGGAAGATGCCATATCGCACAGAGAAATACTTGTACACCAAAATTATTCTGCTGTAGTAGTAGACACAATTATTTTAAGTTGAACTGTCTGTTTAGCCAGTAATCTGCCTAGAACGCACACGTACACTGGATTGGTAAACCAGATATTAACTGACTTTATGATCTAACTGACTTCCTGTAAGTAAGCGACCGACCATTAGCCCATCCCATCCTCTACAAATTGTTCGCACACATTTGAAGCTTGCCGCATGAAAAGATTCAGAAATGTAGTCTAACATGACTGCTGGCGATTGATTTTTTTTTTTTTTTTCTGGAAAAAGTGTTCGGATAATTGGATGTTCGGATAATTGGGGTTCGGATAAATGGAGTTCTACTGTATATATATATATATATATATATATATATATATATATATATATATATATATATATATATATATATATATATATATATATAATATATATATATATATATATATATATATATATATATATATATATATATATATATATATATATATATATATATATATATATATATATATATATATATATACTACTGGACAAAAGTTAAAGGCCACCATTCAGTTTAGAAAAGGTTTATATAATTGTTTGGCAAACTGTCCTGTCACCTTATCTTTTCATACTCCTCATGGACGATGTTATCAAGTCATGTAAGGAGAGAACAAGAAAGTATTCAGTGGGGTACTGGAAGATGAGACAGGTATTATTTCAGAGCTAGCATTTGCTGATGATGTTGCCTTGATTGTTAAATCAAAGACCCATCTCCAATCCAACCTGCAAGTCAGGAAGGAAGAGATGGAGAAGAGAGGGGTGGTCATAAGTAGCTCAAAAACAAAATCCATGGTGATATGACGAGAAGAAAGAAGACATCAGATTAAGCTCGGAGAAGGGGGGGGGGGAGGGGCACATAACTATGTGTCGGAAAACGCCACACTCAGAAGAGCGTTTCGTTTCAATCTCTATTACCAGTTATTGGTAGTACCAGCAGAAATTACTATCTCTGGAACCAAGTGAAGGTAGAAGTGGACTGATGTTGTGCGAGACGCCATCATAAGAGGGTCTTATAGACAGACGCAGAACCAGCTTTGCCGATACTCCTTGACGTTCTGGGAACGTGCGGCACCTGAATTTTGACCAGATACGAGCGCGAGCAGAGTGAAAAGAACCAACATATAAGGAGGATTAGAATAGTCATTGGCAGCGAAGTTAACCTATATTCTGCCACTTGAACTTCTTATGAAAATCCAATCAAGTGATGAAAACCTTTTCATAAATATTCAAATTATTTTCCAACTGTGAAAACCTTAAGTGATTATCAAATTTGTTATTTGTAATGTAGAAAGAAGAAAGAAGACATCAGATTAAGCTGGGAGAATAGGTCCTGGAGCAGGTCGACCACTTTAAATACCTCGTAGCTATTATAAACCGAAAGGAAGACATCAAAGAAGAGTTGGCCACCCGAAAAGCAGCAGCTAGGAGACTTTTTCAGGCTATAAATCGAGGATTCCTCAGCAAGACAGAGGTTGGTAAGAAAACTAAGATGGCTGTATACTGCTCGACCTATGTACCAGTCTTGACATGTGGATGCGAGTCATGGGCAATGACTACAACCCACAAAAGCCAGATCCAGACCTCAGAAATGAGGTATCTGAGGAAGGTGGTTGAAGTAACAAGAAGAGACATGGTCCGCAACCAGACGATACGTGAAGGCCTAAAATCCCACCCCCCCTGCAGACCCAAGTAGAACAGTCCCAACTAAGATGGCTTGGCCATGTCTACAGAGTGGGAGAAGATCGGCTACCACGACAAGCATTGGAAACAAAGAGCCAGGAATCCAGACCCCCCAGACGACCCAGAGTCCGCTGGGAGGACAACATTAGACAATCATTGAGGGACCGAGGACTAGAATGGAACCAGACCAGGAGGAAGACAGCCGATAGGATAGTCTGGCGCTCTCTCTTCCAAACTTCTACACCTCACGGTAGAAGGGGAACGACTAAGTAAGTATTAATAATGTTACAAATTTAACTTCGATTTGATCATTGTAAAGTTACTGCATGTTTGTCTCAGTCAAATTACTACACACACTCTAAACAGAGCTACATTATAATAATAATTCCACTGATTAACTCAGCGGTGGGGGCTTAACGAGCTAGAATAAACCATTTCTTAAATTCTTCATAAAAAGTGTCGGCAGATTACAGAATTAACGTGCACAGCGACAGCCAGCATTGTTTTCGCTTATCTGAATATCTTGTGAAGACTCCCATGTGATAGAAGCTTTACTGCTCTTCTATCTACTTTTCTGCCAAGAGTAATCTCGTGTAAAGATAGACTCCATTGAAGCCTATAATAGATGCGCTTGAGTTTTGGCCATGCAAAGCAGGGGAGGCAACACCGTCACATCTGTGACCTCTGCTCAAGTATTGCCATTTGGTCTTCTATCCCAGAACCATAGCACAGTATTTTAGCTTTGCATATTTGAATAGTCACCATGGGTGGCGGGCAGTGTTGCCACAGCTAGGTATTTTTTACTAGATCTGGGTTTTATGGCTTCCGTCTGGGTATCTGTGAGTTTTGTTTCTCAAATCTGCATTAATCTGGGTAGATTTGACAATTGACATTTATAATGTATGTATATTCTGCGCACTGAGCATTATACATTATATTTATATTATAATTAAATGTAAAAAATTATGTGCTGTATATTTTTATTCCACTTAAATTTAATTATTGTTTTTAAACCACATCAATGACGTTGTTTTTTTTTTTAACTCGTTTACATCAAGGATCTATTTCCTTTTATTCTGTTAATAACTGTCATCTACAATACTCAGTCATTTTTGCGATGTGTTTTTAAGTATTCTTTTTAAATTTTAGACGTAAGCATATAAACAGCATATTGGTGTTTTTTTGTTTGTTTGTTATTATAAGATTATAAAATGAGCGATGATGAAAGTACGCTAGGTAGTTGTAGCAGTATGACGACACACACGCCACCTCACTCCTCAGCATGCGTCGAAAGAGTGTTTTCGAAGGTTAACTTAGTTAAAACTAAACAAACTAACAAGCTTTTGTGTGAAACAGTTTCCAATTGAATAGTAGCCAAGCAAGCAGTTGCCAAAGATGGAGTTTGTCATAAGTTTAATCCTAGTAAAAGCGTGGTTGAAGATGTGCGTGAAGGACGTTGTCGTCAGAGATATGCAAAGATTTTGGAACTCCACAATCAAGATTTCACGTTGTCAATTCATGCATATGATCTTGACGAAGGAGAAGTTGTCGACATGGATGCCGAGTCGCTGACAAGTGACAATTTTCAACAGTAACAAGTTACAACTAACATCTTATATTTGATTTGAGGAACATTTTGTTAATGTAAATACTGTAAGTAGGTTACTGTTAAAATATCTCATTTTCAAGAGTTCATATATTGGAGTGTAAATAAAATCATTTTTATATAGGCCTAATTGTGAATTTTTGGAAATAAAAAAAAAAATAAAAATGAAGAAATAAATAAAAATTGGTAGCACACAGCTTATTTGTGCAAAAGTTGCACTAAAAGATTGTGTAAGCATCGTCTTTCCCGTGTATTTGTGCATAAAATAATCTGGGTATTTCTGTGTCTTTTTTAGAAGAAAATCTGGGTTTATCTCTAGAACTTGAGTGGCAACCTTGGTGGCGGGGAATGCACAGTATGCCATGTGAGTCCTGCTCCTAGCCTGGGACCAGACATGATGGTACTTTAAATTCATGCTAAACTGGAGAAACTGCAGCTCATGACTAAGACTCAACACGTTTTGGAATGGCGAAATGCCACAAAATAAAAAGCCCAGATCTACAGCGTAGGTAATACCAAGGAGTCTTCAACTTGGTATTGGCTACAAAAAAGCGAGAAGCTCAGAAGACCTAGTTAAACAACAATTCATCTGTTAATCGACAAAACAGCCGTGTCAAGCACGATTTTTTTTCGTAATCCAGACTATAGTGCGTGATTTCATGGACGAAATGAAATAAAAGTTGGCACACAATGTGGTTGAATATTGAATAAAAGACCAAGTGATCACTTTGATTTTAGTGAAAGTGTCTGGCCCAGGCCAAGCGCGCTTGTCTATGGCGAACTGTCAGTGCTGGTCTAACTGCAGGTCTGTGAGGTAAGAGATTTGCCTCTCTGAGCTTATTCCGCACTGTTCAGCACGACACGGGTCTTAAACCTGGAATGTCCCTGGCAGTCCATGTTGCCTGAATAAACCTGTTACGCAAGTGCATAAGGCGTATGTAACGGTCTTGTGCAGGGGTGGTAACTCGTGGTCGGCTATTTCTATGGCGATCAGCTGTGGATCCAGTTTGGTGGAAACGAGCTTGTCCATGTAAAAAGTGTCCATAAGCAGCATCGATCTCAACCGGACAGCATAGCTTCTTGGTGAAACCCAACACCCTAATATCTGGCCTTTGGCTAGGATCATGTGTCTAGACACAGGGACCGGTACAGTGACATTCATGTGTCATTAGGTCCCTTGTGTGAGAACACAGAGGATCACTACAGTGACACAGTTTGTCATTGGGTCTTCTTGTGTTGGGACATGTGGTCTTGACCAGAGCCGGGTTTGGGGTGGGTGCCAATGCGACCTCATGCGAGGAAAAAATATGCGACCTCATGCGAGGGAAAAAAAAGAAAAAAAGAAACGAGCTTGAATGCGTGATATAGTGTTCCTGTGAACATTGAAATGTTGTGATACAGTTAATATAGTCGCTCCAGCAGCTAACATCCCTATAGCTATTGCTCGTGGTTGTTGGTTCAATCTTGGCATTGTCAAAAAAGATGTTTCTGTTGGACTCTTGGCCCTCTCTATTTCAACGATTACGTTTTCACATGCTTGTGATTAGAGCTACACACTTACCTTCCTTTTATCTGTGATAAATTCTCCCCTACGCACTTTTCTCGTGATTTATCTTGCATCATGATTATCTCCCCATTAATAGTGCGATCCAATTGTAATTGCACGGGTAAGTGAACATCACTCACACAGAAATGTTTGCCAACTTGCATTTGAGTTCACCCAAGAACACACGCACAGTGCCCTGTTGAGTGCTGCACACTTACTTTTTTCCATGAGTATATATATATATATATGTGTGTGTGTGTGTGTCTGTGTGTGTGACTGTGTCTGTGTGTCTCTGTGTCTGTGTGTATGTGTCTGTGTGTCGGTGTGTGTGTGTGTCTGTGTGTCTGTATATGTGTGTCTATGTCTGTGTGTCTGTGTGTATGTGTCTGTGTGTGTATGTCTGTGTCTGTGTGTGTGTCTGTGTGTGTGTCTGTGTGTGTGTCTGTGTGTGTGTCTGTGTAAGTGTGTGTGTCTGTGTGTGTCTCTGTGTGTGTGTCTGTGTACGTGTCTGTGTGTATGTTTGTGTGTGTCTGTGTGTGTGTCTGTTATTGTGTGTCTGTGTCTCTGTGTCTGTTGTTCTATTAAAATAATTTTGACAATCCTCTGCAGCATTGTGATAAAAAAACACGGGCCGAAAGCAAGAAATACATAACAGTACGGCATTTCAGATTGTTAAAAAAAATCTGTCTTTCATCACAATGTCTGCCTAACAAGCAGTAATCACATTTCCATATCAGCAAGCAAGGTTCTTCTGCATTTTTCTATCTTCTGGGCAGGCCCGTTGAAAAGATGGACCAGCAGGACTGTTTGGCTTGACCTTACCTCATATGGCAGCCTCTGTTATGAGAATTTGTCCCATTTCGTGTAGGTGTTTCCCTCTCCTGTCTGTATGTTGTCTATTGGTTTCTCCTTTATTGATCATTGCTATTACGTAGGTTTCGTAACCCTTTTTGTGCGACGGACCCCTTTGTTCAATGAACTTAATGGACTGTTTTGATTGCCAGATGAAGGCTATTGGCGCCTTCTTAGAAAAAACAAAACAAACAATGTACATAAAAGCATAATGAAAAACTTTACATTCAAATTTTAGGTTAGGTACAAGGACCCTCTCACATCCATTCATGGACTCCCCGAAGGGGTCCGTGAACCACATGTTAAGAAACTCTGATGTAGCGTGAATATCTGTAGACGTTATGAGATATGACTGACTATCACACAACAACCTGCTTGATAGCTAGCTTGATGAACTAGACTACACTGGCTATGCCATGCCCGCGGCATAGAAGATGGTCGCATTCTTAAAGATATTTTCTATGGATAACTGGTAGATAGCGACCGCAGCTGAGGTTCAAAAATGTGTGTAAGAGAGACATGGAGGCATTTGATTTAAATTCAACATCTAGAAAGATGAAGCTGCCGATCGTACCAAATGGCGAAGCTCCCTAAAGCGCAACCTCAGATTGGGCGAAAAGGAGCTCTCACCACAAGCAGAAGAGAAAAGAACACGCCCAAAGGAACGCGAGGAAAAAAACAAATAAGGGTTATGACCTCAAGGGCGCATCATCTCCATAGTCAGTTATGACTAAAGGGGGCTAATAAGATGAACTAGAACAGGTCTGAAGTTGTAATATACAAGGGCAATTAACTCTAGCAATGATACAGTAAATATGGCACCATGTATACATGCATTACCAGCAACACTCTTGTTATAGTCACCCTTTTCTATAAAAAAAAAAAAAAAAAAACCGCATGCCTGCAGACAAATAGGATACTTAAATTATTGACTTACAAAAGAGCTGTTTAGGGAAAAGTCCTGTCAAGTAAATGGTTGGTTTGTAAATCCGATCTTAATTTTTATGGAAGACCACGTCTCATGCGATTCAAATTATGGGAAAAAAACCAAAAAGAAACTATTAGCATTAAGCCAGCCAGACAATACTATTGTCTCGACTGGCGTGCAGTTCTTGCCTAGTAATCGGATTTGGTACCAGACAGTACACTATAAAGGGCTATAACTTTCTGGGGACTCAGAATTGAATGGGGATGCCCGGCACGTAACACAGTACAGTTCTTACGCGCCTTACGCGGATTTAACTTACGGGGATCTTGCTTTACGCGGCTAGTTGATCAAAGTGGTAAAATTAACCCCCAAAACATGTCATTGTAAATTTTTCTTATTATTTACAAGAAGTTTTTTTTTTTATAAATGTGTGACCGTGTGGCCAGAAGGATTTAATTTTAGACGGAGTAATTAATTTTCGATCTGATCTACGTGTGTATATTTGTGCTCATGTTGGCATTCTCACACGGGAATAGGCGATCTAAACGAAACACACCTTTGCCATCTTTGTGAAAGACAAACATGTGAGGTGCAGAAGATGTAATCGGAGAAGACCCTCGGCTATGGCCATCTTGGTACTATCTGACACGAGTGAAATACACTTTGCTTGAGTAGGAACTGTGTGAAACGTGTGACACCGATAACATGTGGCAAAGGGTATCGCGCGTTATCCCAGCCGGGCATAAGATACCAGATTGTCCAATTCACGACAAGCTTAGATACAAAAGACGGCGAGCAAGCGAAGAGACGGTGAATGAAATTGAGAAGGCATTTTAAGACAGTCCCCCAAAAAATAAGTGAGCGCGCGTCTGCAGAATTGAACATTCCAAAAAACCAATGTTAAGTTTCTGTGTGAAGCCTCCTTCTTATAATGGGAAGAACATTTTTTTTCTTACTGCTGTTGTGGATTTGATTTCAGCAAACCATATAACGCATTTGGCCTTTTTCATCAACGTTTGCCATCTTCAATCAGTGGGCCGAAACAAAACAAAAATTAAAATCGAAAACTAATTATTCGAAATTCATAAGCCTAAATACATACATAAATTATTCAAAACATTGAGCTTGCTAATGTTTTCTGTATGTTTGAACCTTTTATACTTCTGAAGTTATTAAAGCTCAAAGCTACATTAAGACTTCTGGGACACCCTGTATAAAAACAAGTCATACAAAGCAGGTAGTTTAGATTGATCAACTCAGCCAACCAAGACGGAAGAAGGTTCTCTAATAAGCAAGTTGGTGATGCAGCACCTAGAAAGCTGAAAGGTGTCTGGACTTCTGAATCGCTTTTGTCTTTTATGAAAACCTCTATAATTGGCATCTGGAATGTTCGAACATTGAGCGTCCAACTGTAAAAGTGCGAAGATAGCAGCAGAAATGTGCAACTATAAAATTGACAGAATAGGATTGTGTGAAATAAGGTGGAGGAGAATAGAAACTAAACACTGGAAAGGTGATAGTGTCCTAGGAACATAAGGGAGTCAGCGTAGACCGCAGCACTGATATTACCAAAGACAAATGTAAGCTTTAATAACTTTGGATGTACACAAAAATAGACTCATGCCGCGACCAGCATAAAAACTTAATTTCTTAATTTTTAACACAACACACCTACATTTTTTTAAAACATAACATTTGTGACACATGATTCAGTCCAATTTTTTAACATGCGGTTAACATTTTCTTTTACAGTCGATATTCTCAATCATTTACAGGATCGAAACAAAAATAACACAAAAATGATAACCTTTTATATATATATATATATATATATATATATATATATATATATATATATATATATATATATATATATATATATATATATATATATATATATATATATATATATATATATATATATATATATATATATATATATATATATATATATATATATTGTGGCGTGAGGTTTTTATTTGGCTCTTGGATCAGTATGGTACTGACAATTACAGAAATAGAATTTCTGCAGAAAATGGTGAAGTCCCAGTGTCTGAGAGAACTACTGGTATCACAAATTAGTTACGGCTGTGAATGATCTGATCTCGAAAAATTAGTAGAGAGGAGACCGACATAACTTGCCACCTCCGCTGTGTAACTAGCTGTGATATTAAGACAAGGAAACAGATTTTACTTAACACTGATTAAATTGACAAGTCTTCAAATACAATTTCCTTATTATTTATTTAGTACAGTATATCCACTATCAACTCTTGTGCTGAAGGGAGAATGTTGAAAAATGGAATGTAATGGATTTGTAAGTTTACATATGATTTACAAATATTTATATAGATATATAAATATATTACAACAAGTTTTCCAATTATAGGAACAAAAAATTATATCAGCTGTGCTGTTATTCAATTATAGTACAGGTATCAGCTGTGCTGTTAATTACGGCTATAACAATTATTAGCTATGCTGTTAATCTTGTCTCTTTCTACGCTAAATCTCTTTCTCGTCACTGACACTAACTTTTGCTCACAATTGCCGGCGGAAATGGTACTATTGTGTACTCATCTCTCAAAAGTTCTGTCCTTCTTAGTTTGGTTGACACAAAACCGGCTGAGGATCGTTCCTTTAGCCCACCCAAGACTGAGGGGGACCAAAGATGTAGATTCTGTGCAACCTCTATGCTCCTGCGGAGTTCCAGGCAGCTGGATTGACGACCCACGATCTCAGTTTTAATGACACGAATAAAACCTGTAACAAGGAAAAATAGGGGCTAATTTCTGTCCTCGAGCCCACCTATTTCTAGTGTAGATGAAATGAGCGTGTCTCAGGTGTCTGCATGTAGGATGAATGACAACATGGCTCAGTATGATTTAGCAACAGCGAGACAAGACAGGTGTCTACTTGCAAAACATTCTTTCTGACCAATTAATACATGGATACATCCAATAATATGAATTCAATACATGAATACATCCAATAATATAAATTCAATACATGAATACATCCAATAATATGTACACCTAGGTGTGATACAACCATTTCCTTCCTCCTATAATATACCAGGCCCTCTCTGACAAGTGCTATTGGTAACATATATCCTAACAATATTGTTGTTTTTATGATAGGAGTATATGAGACGAGGACTGTTTGGTGATATATCAGGTGGGAGTTATAGGAGACAATAGATTGGAGTTAGATGAGACAATAGATTGAGTCCTAACAAGGACTGTTTGGTTATATTTCAGTTGGTTTTATCTGAGATAATAGACTGAAGTTATGTGAGACAATAGATTGAGTTATAGGAGACAATAGGTTGAAGTATGAGTCCTATTAGTCTTCGTCTTCATCAATCCATATCAGGAAATACCTAATGCCCCAAGATACAATCAGTAACCTGATACATTCATAGTGAACCAAAATATATTAAATATATACAGGTGTAGGTATTATAAATGACACACAACAAATACCAACATTATAGACCTGCTGTACCTATTTTCCTACCAGTTTATAGTGAATTATATTTACCCTCTAAGATTTTTTTAAACCGGCCAGGTTTTGACTCGACTTAGTGAAGCAGGCTGCAGGTCAATGCACTCCAGGTAAGCTATAAATCAAAGTTGACAGCTCCTCTTATTCAGTCGGTCGTCTCTCTGGCTTCGTGTCGGGTTGCGTGCTATTGCATAAAATCTCGCCCGATTATATAGGTAGATGAATGCTTAAGCAAAGCTTTTGGTTGGTTCCTGGTGGGGCAAGCTGATTGGTTTCCTGCAGTTTAGTCCCAAGCGTCGTACAGCCTAATTTTATTCTGTTTTTTCCGCCATCTTGCGTGAGCAAGATGGCCGCGACCTACATCCGAAAGAAACAGGGCTTAAGTTTTTTCCTGGCGTAAATTCTTGTAATTAATTCCGGCTCAGCAACTGTGCGTTGATTGGCTGGGGCAAATTTGTATCCCGACATAATGATTTAACAAAGTAGTGGGATTACACACACTCGTTTCACGACATATATATATATATATATATATATATATATATATATATATATATATATATATATATATATATATATATATATATATATATATATATATTATATATATATATATATATATATATTTTTTTTTTTTTTTTTTCGTTCGCCCGCTAATACTCGAGGCGAAATCTCAGGTTATTATTTTATGTCTAACCTGACATTGATTTTACGTGAGTATCCCTTTATTTCTTGTACAGAGACAGATGTCCCTCGCCATTCTGGCAAATACTCGCCGATTTCGGAGGTACCCATTGCAGCTGGGTTGGCTCAGGAGCCGCCAGTCCCTGGTCGACGACCCTCCTTCAAATGTTCTCGCCAGGTCTCGAGTTAATCCAGTCCAAATCCCGGTCGACGAAAAATCCTCAAATGCCGTCGCCTGGGTTTGATCCTGTATCACCCGGTCGCCAGAGCGGTGTTGTAACCACTACGCTAGCGCGGCTCCCTTATATATATATATATAATTACGTTGCTGGAGTGACTGAAGAAAAGAGTGCGGAAAGAGGAGATATCAGCTTTGTTTACCGTGGTGAACTTCTCGCACTCTTGCGTGTGCTGGTGTGAACAGGTCATGAATGATGCTGGCTGGGATAGAAATTAACTTTTCTATCGAGTTAGGTGCGAGTGAGTTTCGTGATAATAATTTGGGCTGAAAGATTTTTGAGAGGCTGTTGGGATAGGAACAAAGCAGTGAGACACCCAGAGAAGTTATTTCCAGATGTCGACTGCGGCAGTTTGTTTAGGTGTTTTGTGTGTGTGTGTTTTTTTTTTGTTCGGGGGGGGGGGGGGGGGGGGGGGGAATATATAAAACATTAGAATAGAAGTGTATGCAGTACCACAGTGATGAGAGGTCACAGCACGTGGGTCTGAAAGTACTCAGGGAGCAAACTAACATAATAAGAATAAATCCAGGAAACCATAACAAGATTGCACTGGCAGAAACACCGCTACGAGATGTACAATGGATGGGTGTGATAAAAAATCTAAAACCGGTGATTCGTCTTGCGAGGACAAAAGACAAAGAAAATAGCCAACGTTCTACGAGTTGTAGAAGCATACATATACCTTGACAGTAATATAGACACAGTTTGAGGGACATACAATGATATCAAAATAAGAATACAAGACGCTAGACGAGCTTTTATTGCATTGGGAAATATGTGGCCATCATGAGAAATCAGGTCCAACATTAAAAATCAGAATTTTCAATTCAAATGTCAAGTCAGTCCAATTGTATGGCTCTGAAACATTGAAAATAATAAAAACAACAACCAAAAAGATACAGAAATTTTATAAATTAACTAGTGTAAAAGCCCGTTATAAGACGGGAATTACATTCAAAAGCACCAATATCTAACGGCAATTTTACTTATTCAAAAGTATTTTTTTAAAACCACTGTGCATCACCACAGTACACGATCTATGTAGCAGCAGCGAGGATCCCAATGTGTGTATACGGGGTCACGCATTCTATAAATACTAGCAATAACCCGTCAAACTTGACAGATTTTTAATTATTGTGTGCTGTTTCCGTTCTCGGATGAGCAGATAGTACACTCTTAGAGTGTTTTTGGTATCTTTCCATTATACAGTGTAATCAAACTGTTCATGAACACCGTCATTTGAACGCTTTTCTTTGTTGATTGTAACTATTTTCGGGAAAGTATATATAATGGAAACAATGCAATTTTTCAACACGGTTGCATTCCTCAGTTGTGACCAACGTACACACGGCGAGAATTATGTTATTTTAGATTCAGTTTAAAAGTTCTTTGATGACAACATTTCGCGTGAAAGTGCGTGGATTGTTTTCAAAGAGTGTTCCCTGATAATAAGTGGTTTTAACAAAAACTTGAAAGTTTTCGTGATTTGTACATCAGGTGAGGGTTCATGCACACCAATTTTTACGCACTTTTTCTTTGTCAAGCGCTACTAATTTCGTGAAAGAATTAAAAAAAAAAAACCAAAGTATTTGTTTTATATAACACCCACGCCGCGCAAGTTGCACACCGTGCGTTGCGCACTTTTTTTTATGGCGCGAGTTACTATTTTGAGTGAGACCGACCAACCTAACATACATCGGTAATTATGTTAGTTGGGATATTTTTGTGCACACCGTCATTTGCGCATTGTTCTTTGGTAAGTGTTGTGACGTGTAATGGAAAAAGAGTCTACAGTAATATGACAGCTTAGTGCCACCTAATAGCTACCCTCTAATTTGCTAGCTAGAAACCATGTATCAATACCCACTGTCTATTTCTGCAGCTTACTCTCTTATCCCGCCTCTTTGTTTTAACACGAGCTAACGCAATGTTTACAAACTGCGTGACTTGTCAGTCATAACAGGGAAGCAAATCAGGCTGTGTTTACCTCGTCCACTCACGCAAAGCTCATCTGTCAATCACAATACTTCTCAGACAGACAAGCAGCTTGAGAGAGACAAAAACACAGACCCTTTGAAATTCGTACTCAGGGGAAGCTAGAAACCCCTGGGTTCTTTGATCTTCAGAAGCGGGCATTCTTACAGAGAAACCCGTTAATGAACAGTAAGTCTTTTGATGACGGTCGAACATCTCGAAGACGACCGACCGCAAAGCCTTTATCTTGATACGCTTAGCTTCTGAAATTCGGGGTAATACCGGAACGCGAAATTAACACATTCAGAGATCAGAGAATCCAAATGAAATATATACTGTGGTTTTCTTAACCCCATTGTCAGTGTCAGTCAGAATTAGGTAGTATTTAGCACGCAGCCTTAAACTATTTTCTTGTGTGGATTTGTTACTAGTTCTCATGGAGATTTCATTTCCGAATTTTCTGGTAAAGGATAATAGGGCAAATGTTTTAAAAAGTGATAGCTTTTAACAGTTAGTCTTCACTTAGATTTTCTCGCTAGTAAAACGAGTGAAATAAAGTAACGCGTAGCGATTACTTACCAGATATTCTATAAAAATGTTAAATCACGCCACCCGTATAGACAGTAAACTGATAGTGAAGGATAGAATACAACGTTATATTTCCTTTGTGCATATTTGTTATATTTTCTATTATTTTAATCATATACGGCAAAGCCAACAGATGCCGACAATTAATAACTATTTAATGACAGGCGATCATTGTTTAGGTAGCGCGTATGGAGAGATTAAATAATAATTTTCATTGTACGCTGCCGCCGGCGAGCAGGGGCGAGCTAACATAACTCAAACTCGTCTGAACTCAGCCGCTGGCGGAATTTGCTAACTAATAGGAGTAAGGAAATACCGTGTGCCTTTTAAATTTAATCAGGACTTACGGAGTGGCGAAGAGATCGTCTTGTCCCCGTCTGTGTGTGTAGATATAGGATTAGCATAATTTTTATATAAAAGTTTTTGTATTTGTCGTGAAATATTCTAATCCGCATATATAAATTAAAACGTAAATATAAAGCCTAACAAATAAATTTAATAAAAAGAAAGAAGAATGGTAAAGAACAGTGCTGTCACAAGGACTGTACGCGAAATCTTCCTTGTGTTCTCCTGCGTCTGACAATTGTAACGTTTCACGTTGATAGTAAAAGCCTTCTGCAACATACACGCGTTTCCCAAACACACTAAAAAGTGTACTCCATTTCTAAGAAAAACCTTGAGATACGCAGTTGACCTAGATTTAAAATTCCATTCATGTCATTTTCTACACTATGTTACCAAAAACAAAAGACAGATGGACTAAGAATAGAGAGAAGGGAGAGGCAGAAAGCAGGGACACAGGCAATACTACCACAGTCGCGCGATACACAATTACTACCATCACGCGTGTAAGGCCACTAGCAATAACTTTTTTTCAGATAGACCGTAAAAAAAAACACTACTCATCCGAGAGTTAGGTTTTAAAACTTACAAAATTCTTATTGGGAAACATGACATTATACTGGTTTACGTTTGAAAACATTACAGTACCCAGACAGCACATCTTCGAAGTAAACAGGAGGTAGAAGAAATTGCATATTTTGAACGCAGCCACTTAGCTCTTTTAAATTTGTATATTTGGGTTCCTTAGGACTTGCTGACAAAGAATATGTAAAACGTTACGCAAATAGTCTAGGAATTACCAAATTATAGCCAAAATAAAATAGTGGGGGTGCCTGACAGCATGAAATCATTTCTGCTCATAAAATTTTTTTATAACGTGTTTGAAAAAACATTACGTTACGGAAATAGCCTACCATGTTAACTCCTATATGATTGGAGCGCAACAAATGTAAGGCTAAACACGATTAGTCGGGCTATAAATACTATCTTGTGTTGTCAGGGGAAACGTGAGTAGGAGTACTTTTTTTTGAAAAGCTGTGTAAACATGGCATGATTGGTTAGACCTGCCAATATAGTCAATTAGAGGCGTCAGGTCAGGACCACATCGTCAAATAAACTTACTACAGAATCAGTGCGTTGAGCACCAGTGCATTTTTTTCTAAATAAAAGCCTGGGACATCGGCAGATCGAAGTTGTGCTATAATCATTGCCATTCAACGTCACTGTGTATTATTTCCATGAATTGTGGTAGGTTTGAAATATTTGATATCTTTTTAAATGAAAATTGAATGTAAATTGATAATTATGTCTGTATATATGTGTGGTTCAGTAGCGAACATGAGGAAAAGCCTATAGTGCTCCAGCCTGAACAGAAGGTGTCGGAGGAAAGTAAAACTGCATGGAATGGCCAAACAGTACACTGACACCTAGATTATTGACTAGAAAGAAATAATGCTGGAATTGCAGAGGCGTAGTAACCATTAGGGAGGAAAATACTGGTGAAAATTGTTTCAGATGAAGATAGCAGTTGGCCTACCGCTCTGAACTCAGTGTTTGTTATGTATTGTGCTCAGTGTAGAAATAGAGTATAAATTAGTTCTGAAGTAGGAGGTACAACCTTCTTGCTTCAGGGACCGTGGTCTTAAAGTTATTGAGCAGCACCTGGTCAGAGCTTTGCTGAATCCAGAGGCGGACAGCATACTCCTTGGTCCATATAGCAAACAGTGAGGTGTCTCCAGAATACTAGGGAGCAATCGAGCAGAGGAGTCTTTTCCTGCCGACATCACGAAAGATAAGCCTATAGGGCCAGCGGAGCTCAACATTATGTACCCCCATCTTAAACTGACATTATATAAAATTAAGAGGGGAATTTAATTGTTTTAATGCCAGGAACTGAGAACATCTCCAATACTAGTTCCAACAGAAACAAACTCTTGAAGTCATGATGACTAATACCAACATAGCTTAAAAAAACAAAACCAGTATTACCTCATATTACTACTACACAACTGACACACATAGGATACTATTAATAAAATATGTCACTACAAGATTCATATTGATAAATTCTGTACATATAACTTGTAATTAAAATTGATTGTGATTCCTGGTTCACTTTGTATTTGAATCAGGACACATATACATTAATGACAGCACTGAATACATATTGATATTTGAAAATTTATCAGTGACTCATTTAAGATATTCTTATAGAGTGTTACATGTGTGTGAGTGTCACAGTGTTGTCAAGTGTGGTGGAATAAATTAAATTGTTTATCTGTCTGTTGTTGTTGTGACTTACACTTCATCATATACATACCCTAGACATTCAACGTAGTCATCACTATATTCCAGAATAATTCTGACTGAGGTAGAAATATGTGGTAGCAAGTAAGGTCATCTATAATACACTACCCTTATTAGATATAGATACCTTCACAGCTGATCTCAGTCAGTACACTAAGTCCCCTATAAATATTTATATATCCCACTTTACCACAGTATTCTTCGCAGACCTGATCACAAGAGCAGCCAGCTGTCTTTTTTCTTTTGTTTCTTGTTCCTTTTTTGGATTTGTTATTTTCTCCTTTTCTTGGCTGTGCGTCACAAATTTCATTTGTGAACGGGCACACGCCAGAGAGTATTGGAGGACAATAAATTTGGTTATTGAATAACTGGACTTACAAAACCAAGAGATATATAATATATTTATTTTTTACCAGCCACAAGTAGGCCGATAGAAGAACCATCATCATCAAATGAACATTAATTTTAGCAACCAGATGTTTCCCAATACTGGCAGAATTTTTCCGTTAAAGAGTGAACCTCAAGAACTCTCACAGTTTTAACTGTTGATAATAACACTTCTAAGAGAAGCACCATATTAGGCGTTCACCTCATTTAACTAATTTCTGGGGATGGACTGGGGCCAAGTTGGATCTGCGACAACTGGAGTGACAGAATATTAAATGAAAATAGATAATATATTCAAGGAGTAATTCTATTACCAAGGGATATTACAGACTTACTATACCAGACAATTAGGTAAGAGTGTGAGAGTGGCCACTGTGTACAAGAGTGTGCGAGTATTTTCTTGTTTGAGGGAAAACTATCCATATATCTGATTTGTCTAAAAGTTTGGTTATTTTACTGGGTCTCACTTAGATCTCTTTTACCAATTCTACTGTTAATCATTTCTGTAATATAGTGCTAACCTTCAACCTTTGGGTTAATAATTTTAGGGTTCTTTTCTCCATTTGGGGAGGGTGCACGTTTTTTTCTACTTTATGTCATATGCATGTAAATGATTCTTTGATCTTTTCCTTTTGATATTTTGATGTTGTCGAGTTTTAATGATAATAAACTACAAAGAAACTTACCTTTGTGTGTTGGTCAGACCCATACCCATTTATCCGGAGGTTTTTTCACGTTTGTGTGTCTTTTTGTCACATAGCTGTGTGTGTGTGTGTAGAGAAACTTATCTATTCTTGATAGGGAGATAAAAGCTGTCTTGCAATAAAGTACAGTCGTACGGATAGGCTGGAAGAGATTACCTAATCACTTCAGAGACATATCTCTTTTCCTCAATTCTACCACCTGTGAAAAATCTATTTCTATACCTTCTCGCGTATCTGTCGACATCCACTCTATATACTCAGACGGGCCAAATAAAACAATTAACCTTCCGTAGGACAAGTGTTACTATTTTCGGGAGAGTACATATATGGGAAACAATACAATTAATGTCTAACTTTCAACCAAAGTTGCATCCCTTAGCGTTACTGACAGAAAAAGCTATTATAATGTTAAATGCCCGTCATCGATATCTAAAGCACTAATTAGAATAGTGTACTGTGAAGAATAATGTTAGGTGTTGAATTCCCCGTCATACAAGACGTGTTTTAATTTCTAATCTTTGTTGTAAAGCCACAAATACTTAACGGCAGCAGTACTTGTGAAGGAATAAAGTTAGGTGCTCGAATAATCCGAATGTTCATCTCACAAGAGTTCCACAGAGTTGTGCTTTGTTGTGATTTTTTGATCGAGACAACGCGACGTACAGCTGTCCGTGAGAGAAAACTGGCTCGATCAAGAAAATATTGTTAAACTCTTAAGTGATATAGAACACGGCTGTTTGTCCGCTATTAAAAGTCGTTACGTTAGTTCTGGAGCGTCCGATTGGCAGAGTGGTTAGAGCGCAGGTCTCTCGCAGCAAAGGTGCCGGGTTCGATTCACAGTATCATTACGGTTCAGTTTCTTCTTCTTCTTCTTCGATCCTTAACCACCGACCGTCAAAGCAGTCAGTGGCCGTCACGCCTAGCGGCGTCTTGTAGGGCAACAACAAATTGATTCCACTTTGCACGGTCGGTGGCCATCCTTCGTACAGTGCCCCAACTCTGGTTCATTCTTTGCATCTCAGCCTCCACAGTCCTCCGCCAAGTTGTTTTTGGTCGGCCTCTCTTTCGCTTTCCTTCAGTTCACCCAGTTTACCCAGCTGTAAATGGACACATGACTTTGCTCTTGAGTTAGGGAAGGAAAGGCAGCGAGGAAGGGAACTGGTCACCATACCTCTCGATGCTGGACCTAGTATAGTGAAGTCTCTTAATTCCCCACACTTGTCGTGGTAGCCGATCATTAGGAAAATACCAGGTGATTTTATTCTAACATAAGCGTGAAACTTAGATCATTGTACGCGCATTCCTGTTAATTATAGTATATAGTAAAATAATTGTGTACAAAGTCTGAACATGCACACCGTTCACATTGCGCATGCACACCAACCTTTGCGCACTTTTCTTTGTCGAGCGTTACTATATTCGGGAGAGTATTAAAAAAACCAAAATATTTGTTTTACATCCGTGTTTGGGGAAACTCTAAACTCACAATTAAGACCAAAGCTGCGGTATATAATGCCTGCGTCACCAGCACACTCCTATATGGCAGCGAGACCTGGACGACCTATGCTAAGCAAGAAAGAAGGCTCAATACCTTCCATTTGCGGTGTCTACGCCGCATCCTCGGCATCTCGTGGAAAGATAAAGTGACAAATGTCGAGGTGTTGTCACGTGCTGGCCTTCAAAGTATGTATACGCTTCTTAGACAGCGCAGACTTCGCTGGCTTGGCCATGTTCGCCGCATGGATGATGGTCGCATCCCAAAAGATATCTTCTACGGACAATTAGCAGATGGCAAGAGAACAGTTGGGCGACCACAGCTGAGGTTCAAAGATGTGTGCAGAGAGATATGAGGGCACTGGACATGGATCCAGCAACATGGGAGGATGAAGCTGCCGATCGCACTAAGTGGCGATGCTATTTACGGCGCCACCTCAGATTGGGCGAAGAGAGGCTCACACAAGAAGCAGAGGTGAGGAGAAAACGTCGAAAGGAGCACCAGGAAAATAAGCAGCTGAGGGCTGTCACCTCAGGGGCGCATTCCCATAGTCAGTTATGACTGAAGGGGCTATGATTATTATTATTATTACATCCGAGGTTTAAAAAAAAGTCTGAACACGCACGCTGTTAACATGGCACATGCACACCGTGTTTTGCAAACTTTTCTTTGTTGCGTTTTACTATTTTTCTGTCTGTACGTTACGTACAGACAGAAAAAGCTGGGATATTATATATATGATGCTTGCGTAGAAGAGAAGGATTGAAGTGATATGACAAGATCACTAATATGGAAATAATGACAAGAACTAGACAAGTGCCACTGGAACAAGAAATGAGAAAAACACGCTGGATAGGACATACATTGAGAAAACCTGTAGATAGCATTACCAGACAATCATTGTTCTGAAATCTCCATGGAGCGAGAGGCAGAAGAAGACCAAAAAACTAATCGAAAAGAGAACTGCAGACAAAATATGAAAGGGACAGGAAGACATGTCATAAGTTTGTAGAAGGTCAATGCTCTTTTAGGAGGTGAAAGGTGAAAGAAGAAGTGTTGTACGGCCTGGGATAACTTTGGGAAATAGTGGTGCGTGCAGCTTTGTCTATGCACCGCAGTATTGTGCAGCTTTGTATCCGCAAGAACCAGAGGCGAGAATTCTTGTTCCGAGGGTTCGAGGAGAAGTAATTATATTAGACAGGTGTGTGCTGCTTGTGAGCATTTGATTGACTAAACGGTTAGAGTGCTTGCCTCTCACGGCAAAGGTACCGGGTTCCTGTGTCAACACCATGTAGCGTCACGCTCCAGTTCACCCAGCTGTAAATGGGTACCTGACTTTGCTAACGAGTTAGGGAATGCAATAGCAGCAAGGAAGGGAACTGGTTGCCTAAGCCCATAAGCTTGGACCTAGTAAAGTTAAATCTGTAACACTCTACTCAACTGCGGTAGTATCTGTTATGGACTACCATTTACGCCACCTATGTGCATATTTTTGGTCTATGTTTTTGTGCTAAGTAAATGTATTGTGGTACTGCTGAAATTCATACGTCATTTTGATGATTCAAGCATGTGTATGCGACAGTACTTTGTACTGATTACCAGCTCCCTCGGGAATACGCTGAGAATCACTTACATGAACAGCTTAACACTATAATATTTAAAATTTCCCCTTACAAAACTGCTTTTAAATATTTTTTTTTTTTATCAATTATGCGCTTCGGAAATTTAGAAGGGATTCAACACAAGGCTGCCTGCTTCAAAGCAGGATAATTTTTTTAACTAATTTTTTTTTTCTTTTTTTCCCCCTCGTGTCTCTTACTGACCTCTCTCTCTTTCTTTCCTTTCCCTGACGAAGGCCTTGTGGCCGCAACGTTGGCGGTTTTCTGTGTCGTGTGTCCTATCAAGACGCATTACCTTATTCCCTTTTTGTTTTATTTTTTTTTTAATCAACCGATGGCAAACTTGAAATATTATGTCTAAACTCAAGACCTCTCATTTGAGAAGTGTAAACAATATGGCAGTTTCTAGCTTATACGTTTGTATCACTTTACCCAACTCTGCGATATAATAATGCGCATTTCATTTCTTAGAGTTTCGGGACTAAAATGTCATACAACATTGCCAAATTGATTGATTCAGAAAAAAGGGCTGGCTAAAAATTATTTTACAAAGATGGAAAATTTGAGACACACACACACACACACACACGCACGCACGCACGCACGCACGCACGCACGCACGCACACACACACACACAAACTAACATCAATGTAAGAGACAAATTTTGAGATTCCGTTCTACCGCTACGAGTGGACTGACAAGCAAACGTATAGCACGTTTCACTAGCTTTGCCCAACTTCAAATGCAATTATCTGATTAACCGTCCAACGTATTAATGCCATTTTTTGCATACGATGTTATATTGGGTTAGACCCAACAAATATATACTTTATATTTGTGCATCTTGTCCAGTTCACATAAACGGATGAAATCCTTTGATCTTTGTCGGCATACTAATTATTGTGTTTCGAGAAAAGAAATTTTACCACTTCATGCACAGATTCTGTGAATTGATTAGGCATAGGCGTGTCTACTATTACAATAATGTGGCCATCACGTTTGCATATGAATACCTGTTGAAGATGATTTCTTAAATGTTTTGCATGGGAGATACTCGTGACATTGTTTGTCATTGACATTTAATGCGCTACCAAACTGGACCTTCCTTGATCTAATTATTTCAATAGGTATCACCTCTTTGCGGAACATAAATATCATAATGGAACGTTGCTCCTCTAATGTGCTTGTAAATAACGGTAAGGTCATCTTTAAAGAAATTAAACTTCATCCGAATCATAATCAGATGTCTCTGAGAAATTGATAATCAATCTCGGCTGAATGAAGGACAAACCATCATTCTTCCAATATTCCTCTTCCTCTTGTAACACATGGTTCTCACATTTCTTCCAATAATCCCTGGCTATATTGGAAATGGCGTCTTTTATAAGTATTTCAACATCTTTTAATTTGAACGTTCTATTTTCTGTTGCTACCTGTTCCTTAATTTTAGCCCAGACTAATTCTATTGGGTTTAAGTGAGAATGGTAAGGAGGCAATCTTAAACATCTGTGACCATGTTCATGGATTGCCTTGTCTATGTGAAATATCTTTGTATGCTGTGTCTTTTTTACAATTCCAAGTAATTCAGGTTCATGGACATTTCGTTGAATGGAATGTTGTTTATGGTCAGCCAAATCTTTATTACATCTTTAGTACTTGATGAATTAGGAACTTTATCTTCTGGTGCCACAACGTTGTGATATGAAGCATTGTCCATTATCAAACACGACGGTCTATCCAAGGAAGGAAGTACATGATTCACAATCCAATCTTGAAATATCTTGCCATTCATCTCTGTATGATAATCCCTATTATCTGTGGATTTTGAAACAAATATGAGTTCAGTATTATTTAGAAGCCCATGATGGCTGCTTCGTGGATGTGCAATTATTACGCGCTGTCCTCTGCTGCTTGGTACTAGTCTCTTAGTTGTCCCATCAGATGATTGCCAGTCTTGTTCATTACTGTGGTGCGCATTGATCCAAGTTTCATCTAAATACACAAAATCATAACAATCTCTTCTCATTTCTCTGAGTTCGCGTAAATATTTGCTTCTCATTGCAACTATATGAGGCTTCTCACAAATAAGGTTTCTACCACCAACATATTTTCTAAAAGTGAATCCCAAACTCATAATAGTCCTCCATAGCGTAGATTTGGAAATATCATGTCATTATTCTTTCTTAACCAAATTTTCAATTTCCTTAAAGTCACTGCCTCATTATTGTGAAACATATTGCAAATTTCTCTGCGGATCAATTCTCTGTCAAAATTATCCACCACTCTTGGCCTAATTTTCGTGTGTAAAACACTGGAATTAGACATTTCAGATGTCGCTATCCAGCGGTGCAATGATCATTTGCTTATCCCCAAGGCGTGAATAGTCCTCTTTTGTGGGTTTGAAATAGAATGATATAGTTTTCCTCGAGTAGCTTCATTGCAGAAATACTTAAAAATCCTATTTGTGATTAGCTGCAATGTCATAAAATGTACTTGCAGACTCATTTTTCCTTCTTAACCACACAATAATTTTTGTAGACACACCTCTGATTGACAATGTGTGCGTTGCACCGGATATAAACTGTTTTGTGTTCAAGAAGTGCGATTTCACGCAATTTCACTCAAAAATCATGCCAATTGCTTGATAAACTAAAAATGTGCAAATGATGTCGTATAATTTACTGTAGACATTTCAATATGTGTGCGTGTGATGTGTGTTGGCAAGTAGGATTTTATATTATATCGCAAAGAAACGAAAATTGAAACCAATGGCCGCATTTTAATGAAAAATTTAATTCATAGGGTCTATACCATTTCAAATTCACACACAAAATTTCACTTATATGCGTTATATATTCGCTGAGATATAGCATTTTGAATTTGGGCAAAGCTAGTGAAACGTGCTATAGTTCCATTGACGAAGATGTGAGAAAAACCGTCTCAAGAGGTTGTTAAACAGCATTACAGGGCTATACACGAGGATGACTTCCATTTTTCGGGTTCTCTTTCACGTGCTTGCACGTTGTCAATAATTCACAAATAGACCTAAATATAACTTCTGCGACATGGTATCAAACATATGGCGCCGTGACTTCTTCCTTGTTCTAACTCCATTCTTTTGCAGCTTTGAAGTTACGATAGTAAGAAAAAAGCTACCTGGCAGAGAACTGTGGAGGCAGATATGCAAAGCATGAACCCGAGCTAGGCACCACATAAAGGAGTGCTGCCGAACGAGCAAAGTGGAAACAGACTGTTGCTGCCCTACGAGATGCCACCAAGCGTGATGGTCACTGAGTGTTTGGCCAGTCAATGGCCAAGAATCAAAGAAGAAGATAATACGAAAAGTAAGGGGGGTAACACATATACCATTTAACGTGTTATTTATGATGATTAGACCCCTGCTAAATTGTACGAGAATTAAATTTGGTTCCATCTTATGTAATTTTAAAGATAACCATAGCACACAAAATGTCTTGTTTCTCAACATGGCATTTTGTTGTGCGATGGAACAAATAAGTACTCGGATGGTGGTGTCTAAGCTGAGTAAGTCAGAGTTCAATGTCAACCAGTCGGCGAAACAGAGTTTGGAATCGATAAATCTAAAATGTTGTAGAGATACGAAACAAATCAACTAATGCAGAGTGGGACTTACATATCTAAATATGTGAGTAGGACTTATATATCTTAATCTGTTGCCGAATCAAGATATACAGAATATAACATACACTCGCACAAAACACAAGTTTAAAGAAACATGTACATATTAAATCAGGCAAGTTAGCTGACACACATCGAGTTCACATGCAACTGGGGGAGCATGTTTGTCACTTACAGCACGTGATGTGACGTCAATATGTTTAGCTCCAAGCGAGGTGCGTTTCAAATGTCTAATTTCGTCATCAACAGATTTCTGCCACAAAATGGTGTTCCTGTTTGCTAATCACTTACTTACTTAGTCGTTCCACTTCTACCGTGAGGTGTAGAGGTTTGGAAGAGAGAGCGCCAGATTATCCTATCGGCTGTCTTCCTCCTGGCCTGGTTCCATTCTAGTCCTCGGTATTTCAAAGATTGTCTAATGTTGTCCTCGCAGCGGACTCTGGGTCGTCCTGGAGGTCTGGATCCCTGGCTCTTTGTTTCCCATGCTTGTCGTGGTAGCCGATCTTCTCCCATTCTGCAGGCATGGCCAAACCATCTTAGTTGGGACTGTTCTACTTGGGTCTGCAGGGGGTGGAATTTTAGGCCTTGACGTATCGTCTGGTTGCGGACCATGTCTCTTCTTGTTACTTCAACCAGCTTCCTCAGATACCTCATTTCTGAGGTTTGGATCTGGCTTTTGTGGGTTGTAGTTATTGCCCATGACTCGCATCCATATGTCAATACTGGGACATAGGTGGAGCGGTATACAGCCATCTTCGTTTTCTTACCAACCTCTCTCTTGCTGAAGAATCCTCGATTTATGACCTGAAAAAGTCTCCCAGCTGCTGCTTTTCGAGTGGCCAACACTTTTGATGCCTCCCTTTCGGTCTATAATAGCTCCGAGATATTTAAAGTAGTCGACCTGCTCCAGGACCTGTTCTCCCAGCTTAATCTGATGTCTTCTTTCTTCTCGTGATATCACCATGGATTTTGTTTTCGAGCTGCTTATGGCCATCCCTCTCTTCTCCAGCTCTTCCTTTGAGACTTGCAGGTTGGATTGGAGATGTGCCTCTGATTTAGCAATCAGGGCAACATCATCAGCAAATGCCAGCTCTAAAATACATACCTGTTTCATCTTCCAGTACCCCACTAAATACTTTCTTGTTCTCTCCTTACATGCCTTGATAACATTGTCCATGAGGAGTATGAAAAGATAAGGTGACAGGATATCACCTTGTCTTACACCAGTGATGGTCCTGAACTCTTATGGTTTGCTGTCCTCACATAATTTCTGCAAGACTTCTAGAAGCTCTGTATAGCATGAATCAGAGGTGCTGGAATGTTCTTCCTTGCCAAACAGTCCCAAAGTTTGCTACAGGGGACCCTGTCAAACGCCTTTTCCAGATCTATGAAACAAAGAAGGATCTCACTCTTATACTCAAGAGCCTTTTCACTCAGCTGTCTGAGTGTGAAGATTAGGTCTTGAGTACTTCGGTTTGCTCGGATTCCGCACTGGATCTCATCCAATTGTGGCTCTGCTAGGCGTCGGAGTCTCTGCTCTATGATTCTAGAGTAGATTTTACCAGGGACACTGAGAAGGGATATGCCTCTGTGGTTTCCACATTGTCGATTGTCACCTTTTTTGAAAATTGGTGTTATGATGGCAATCTCCCAATCCTTTGGTATGGTCTTGTTGCACCACGCTGCCTATAGGACCCTTAAGAGTAATAGGTCACCTGATGCTCCCATGTACTTAACCATTTCTGGTGTTATACCATCATGCTCTGAAGGAGTTCTGAGAAATATTCTTTCCATCTTTCCATTACTACGTTCGGGGCAGTAAGCAATTTTCCTTGCTTGTCGTTTATAAATTTGAGAGGGCATTGTTTTTCCTTCCACATGTTCTTTAGGGTCTTATAGAACAATTTCTGGTTTTCTTGCGCATCTTTTCTAGCTTTTCTCCAATTTCTTACCAGAACTTCTGTTTTGCTGCTAGCACCTTGTTCTTTGCTTCTGTTCTAAATATCACATATTCTCTATATTTCTCTATTTGTCCTGCTGTGTTTTTAGCTCCTACGTATTGTTTCCATGCCATTTTCTTCTCTCTTATTTTCTCTGTGACTCCCTCTGTCCACCAAGGTGTCCTCTTTCTCTTGTTCCCAAGTTGGACTTCACCACATGCTTCTGCAGCAGTGTCACGTAGACAGTGACTTAATTTATTTTTCCATCTCGTCTCAATGTTATTACTCTTTAATGTTCTGTTTTCCTAGACATTTTGTTTCTCTTTGCTTTGCTACCTGTGTGGCCCAATTGTTTTCTCCTTCTCAAACCCCACCCGAGGTTGTTTACGTTCGAGCCTGCAGCGGTCAGCGAACGATAATGTTACGTCAGCACACCTGGCCTGATCAGAAGAACGTCTGTTACGCTTAAAGTGTTAGAACGAGCCAAAGACGGTTTCTTTGAAAGAAACGGTTCGTTAGCGGCGGGTACCCTCTGTGGTCCGAACAGGGGAATTTCTCTGGTCGCTTTAAAACGTTTGATCACAAGCGGCTAGTACCGTTTTGAGGCCTGGGTAACGAGTTTGATCTATTTCAGGGGGAGATAACAATCGCGGTCAGTTTGTGGGTTGTTTGCCCTTAGATGAGCAAAGAGCACATAATATTATGATTGTCTCTCTGGGGGAATTTTCGCAAAGTTGTTGCTTCTGAAACCTTTGTCTTACCCGGTATTACGCATTACGCCGATACATCTGTAGAATCAGGCTATGCAGGTGTCCCGGGTAGAATGGTTTGTAAGCTATAAGATTTGAAATTTTACTACGTCAAACACACTCGTGAAGATATTCCTGGCCCGAGATGGACCATCATGAGAATTAGGCAGACTTTAACAGAACTAAAATGTTAAGGCCTTTCTCTAGTCATTTTCGGGGTGAGTTGACCTATCTTATAATATGATATATTCATGTTAGCTTTTATATCTGATAGGAAGGTGACTTCATCTAGTGATTTAATTCAGTGATAGTGTTGTGCCGTATTCAGCCTTAATTAAGTGGTGTTTCAGCTGTTTTTGGTTTATAATGGGTTAAATGTTAAACTTATAATAACACTCACTAGGCGGAGAATAAGTCCACAGATGCTTATCATGGGTTAAGAATAGGCATTAACTGTCATTTCTGTAAGATAACGTCAGAGGTGGATTATTCACTTAAACATTGAATTATAGGAGATAGTCGCTTATTCCTTGTGGATAGATATTTTTAGTGGCTGGGGAGAATCATTTTATGCTTACTTGTGTAGCTAGACTCTAGCCATAACTTTCACAAGAGCAGCCACCAGCCATAGAAAACATTTTACCTTATGACTCAGTCACAACTGTATTATAGCAAGAACATTGCATTTTCTTTGTACTCATTTTGTGGAATATTAATATATATCCCCAAGGGGACATACGATTTATTTGTGTAATGTCACATGCTGTAATCTGCTTATGTAAATTCATTTAATGTTGTAAGATGAATAACATAACCATTCAGCTGTATGTTTATTTTGGATCAAAGATGCGATCGCAAGAAGAAGAAGAAGGAGAAGAGGAGTAGATTTTGCTGTTAGAACATGTTACGGACAGGTACATGGATGTACAATAGATATTAAGCCTATGCGGGCGCGTGTTGATAATTGATATTTTTTAAGGAACAGGAGACATGGTTAAAGACAGCCCTAAACTATCATAGCAATAACTACAATAAATTTAATCCCATAGTGGAGCGAAACTTTCTGTATAAAGTTAGTGTGATTTATTATTTGCTTGATGTAAAAGGGTGTCTCTTTTTGGTCTCAGTTTCAGGGGATACCGAATTGCTAGTCTAGTTTCCAGTCAGACGAAGAATGTCACCGTTTCTTCGTTCTAGAGGGATTCTGAGGATATCTAGCCCCACAAGTGTCACAGCCATACCTGAAACAACAACCCTTTGTCAACGCCATTTCCCTCTCACGGGAGTTCAGCTCATGCATTGTGAAATGAGCCAACGCAAAAATCTGAAAACGTCTATGGCAGTAGTAGTTCCCTACTTGCCTATTGGATTACCAGTCTGGGCATTGCGGCTTCCAAAATCTCAAAACGGCCCAGCATGTCTATAGCAGAATTCAATTCACCAGTCTCTGTATGCCTAAACGGGGCACTCAGCCAAGCCACAGTCAACCAGCCAAAACCGGATTTAAAGCCAATTCTAGCGCCGGATAAGCACGCCTTGGGATCAGTTGTCCTCAAGTGACTTCGTCCCATGGCTTATTTCTGGATTATGTGGAACCTCGCACTTAGGAGCGGCCAGCCAAAGATAGACAGAGTTCCAGCCCCACTCGCGCCAGTAGGGGGGAGTCACCAACGATAGCGCCTATACAGTGATTTTATTCAGGTTAATTCCATCACCGATGGCGGATATATACGAAAAAACCACTTACTGGAGCTATTCCATTGGTCCCGGAAAGCGGACAGGCTGTCGCTAAGTTCATTCAGTTGGTCAGCAGGAGATAAACAGCGTCCCCCAGCCCACCTCGCGCCAGTAGGGGAGAGTCACCAACGTTTAGTACCAACAAGGACAGTTTTGTAGGCTTAGTCCCTCACGAAGGATCTACATATAAGACACTGTCTGGACTATTTCATCTGGTCCCCGAAAACGGAAGGACTGACACGCAGTTTATTCGTTTTTGTAAACAGGAGGTAAATAGAGTCCCCCAGCCCACCTCGCGCCAGTAGGGGAGAGTCACCAACGTTTAGTACCAACAAGGACAGTTTTGTAGGCTTAGTCCCTCACGAAGGATCTACATATAAGACACTGTCTGGACTATTTCAGCTGGTCCCCGAAAACGGAAGGACTGCCACTCGATTATTTATCTCTCTGTGTTCTACAGGTTCATGTCGGTGGTCTGTGTGTGTGTTTGTTGGTGTATTTTGCGTATTTGATGACTATTGATGATTTTGATGACTATTGATGATTATTGAGATTGCTGATGATTTTTTGATGTCATTTATGATGTTATGATGAGATGCATTATTTTCATGCTTGTCTTCATTTAATAAAGTTTACTCATTTATCAACGCGCTGTTCCCGACCCTTTCCTCCATAATTAACTTGGTTTAGCTCTTTACTAGAATCTCTATGTATGATAAGAGAAAAGAGTGAGAGCAGGAGATGCTTAGACAGTAAAAGAGAGTTGAGGCCTGGAGAGAGAGATCATTTGAATAAATCTTCTTCCAGGTTGTCTCAAGTCCATCTCCTATTTACACCTTATCTAAAGTGTAATCTATAACTCTGTCAGTCCACTATCCCTTGTCGATTTCACTACTAATGTCCAACTCGACAAATACTCTACACTTTACTCAACCATGACAAGCAGCTGTTTTTATGATGTCCTTGAATTTAAGCCAGAGGGTTTCCAAGTCATCAGGTTGTTCTTCTGTGTTTCTCACCGCTGTAGCAATAAGCCCTTGATATCTGGTCTTAATTTCTGGCTCTCTCAGCTTGTAGGTCTTAATGCTCATTTCTCCCGTTTGTTTACTTGGTTTCTTGCGTGATGTTGGGCAGTTCCTAGGCTAGGCTGAGCAACTCTTTCAGTTGCTCTTTTGATTGTAAGCAAGTAGTGATAACTTCCAATCTCTGGCCCCCTCCAGACTCTAGCATCCCGGACATATTTGAATGAGCTCCTCCTAACAATGGCATAGTCGATCACTGACTTCTCATTCTTTGTTGGTTCACATCTAGTGTATGCATGTATGCGCTTATGGGGGAACTTTGTGTTTGTAATGATCAGATTCTGCTCACTGCAGAATCTAAGGAGTCGCTTTCCATTGTCATTGAATCTTCTCCATATCTTCCGATAACTCCACCCCAACTAGCATAGTCATTTCCAACTCTGGCATTGAAATCTCCGAGCATGATCATTTCATCTAGGCAGTCATCCACTGTCCTTTGAAGCAGCTCGAAGAATTCCTCCTTGACTTCTGCTCTCTCATCCTCATTTGGCCCATACACTATGACCAGAATGACTATGGTTTCTCCTTCTTTTAGTTTTACAACCATAATGCGCTCTGAGACATAGTTCCATCCCTTGATACTATCTTTCTGGTTTTTGGCCACAATGCAACCCACGCCCCCTTTAGCTCTTTCAGATGTGGGTACACCACTGTAGAGCAGCGTGTTGCCATCGAGATCCATGACTCCTTGTCCCTGTTTCTTTGTTTCCGTTACAGCCAGGATTACTAATTTTGCTTTCCTCATCTCTTCCACCAGCTCCAATTCTTTCCCATTTATACTTCTTGTGTTCCAAGTTCCATAAGTCGTAGTCCGCAGTCCGTTCCAGTTCGTCGCCTTTAGAATCAGTCCGGTTTTCTCTCTTGTAGTTCGCGTAATCACGTTTTATAGCAAACAGGTGATTGGCCTGTTGTGCCTTTGCATGGAGGAGGGTCTGCCTCCTTACGGCCTCCATGCAGGCCGCCCTCCTCCTTTTTCAGCCGGGCTTGGGACCGGCCTAGGCGGAGTTTTTGCTAATCACTAGCATTACACATCTACCATATAACTTGTTATTTGTGATGAACACTCCGTTGCTAAACTGCATAAGCAAGGTGGACCAAAAGTCTGGATCCATAGACAATTTGCCTAATATAAATGTTTTCTCTCTTCAATCTAAATAATCATTCTTTTAAAGTGCCAATATGGATTTGAAACTAACAATAGATGAACACACAAAGATTCTTCTCGTGTACACAAGGCAGCAATTCTCACAAAGATATTTAAATAAATTACACAGCTTATTTCTCTATGGATCCAGACTTTTAGGCTACCATGTACTTGTATTATACTATCCATGCACTTTTTAAAAATGAAATTTTGCCGGTTTTGGCGAGGCGCGTCGCGTTCCACGTAATCGGTTATATTAGGGCGCATGTCCAAATATAAAAGATTGTTGGGTTTGATTAAACACTTACTATTAACATGGTCTTTTCTTCCTTCTAGGAAAGCTTACATAGGTCACACAAGATTAACGTTATTGATTGAGGACATCGATAGATCGATACATTGCGGAGATAGAATACTTCAGCAGTATAATTAAGGCTAGCGGTTATTACTAAATCTTGGTAAACAAATAAATAACGGAGAAAATGTGTCAACAAGATGGACGGACATTAAATTCGATACATTTTTGACGTAATTCCAGGTCATGTACCTTGTGAAGCTCTGTGAGTTATATTGATGTTTTGTGCAGCTGTAATTGAATAGCGCGTGTTTTCCATGTCTGGAAAAATAAAGGACAAGATAAATTATCTAAATTTAAAAGGCGTTCTCCTAAAAAACAGCAAACGAATGTAAGGCATCGGCTCTTGATCTTCATAAGTCGAAAGGGCTGGAGGGAGGAATGCATTTGATGAGAAATAATAGCTTTACCTTGAGCAGCTTAAATAGCATGTAAATGTCACGTAGGTCTTTATATCATTAAATTGCCTACATCTTCTTCCTATTCTCTCACCCGCATCCTTTATTTTATTATCTTTCCTTACTAGTTTTTCCTGTTATTTTCGCATCACTCGTTTGCGAAAAATATTTTCTTCAGTATCCTCAAACTTTACCTTGTGTTTTTTCTCATACTTGGATACGTAATTCTATTACTTAGATGTCAGTCAGACGAAAAGGGCAATTTAGTTGCGGCTATCTCAGACATCGAGCCGACTTGGGTCTGCACCTTCAGATGACACGACACTCTTGAGTTAGATTCTCGATGTAAACGCGTGAGAAGGCTATGAGAGAGCCGACATCCGTCTGCTTTTTTTCACCGGTCAGCGTGAGGTGCGAAGTAGTATAAGTGTCAGTTCAGAGTTTCGTCGAAATAGCTCCGGCGAAGTGTGAAAATCGCCCATGCACTGCAGACGGTTGTCTGAGATTTGCAACTGACACGCGCTTTTCCCGGTCAGTTTGTTAACGCAGGTGCGAAATCGCACTGGTGACAGTTACGACACGCGTTAAGCTGACGTAGGTAATACGGACAGGAGAGATTATTTCGTTTGGTGAAATAAGTTAGGATCCTTTGTCTGATTTTAAGATATTGGCCCGAGTTGGAAACTTTAATTTCATTCTCGCTCCTAAATTCGCAGTAGACAGGTTGTTCGAAACAGAATAGCTGTTAGCGAAGTTTCTCAGTTTGTTTCGGCAATTTGTCGAACTTCTAGACTTCCATAAATATTCAGCATATAATTCTTAAGTTGTGCGACTACCTGTAGTTCTGTGTGAGGTAATATATATTATATCTAGTATTTTGTGAAATGATAAAGTGTTAAGTCGCTTATTTCATATTTCAATAGTTAGATTTTGCGCAGAGTGCCAAATTTATATACAGTAGAACTCCATTTATCCGAACCCCAATTATCCGAACATCCAATTATCCGAACACTTTGTCCAGAAAAAAAAAAACCAGGTGCCACCAGTCACGTTAGACTACAATTCTGAATCTTTTGATGCGGCAAGCTTCAAATGTGTGCGAACAATTTGTAGAGGATGGGATGGGCTAATGGTCGGTCGCTTACATACAGGAAGTCAGTTAGATCATTATATCATAAAGTCAGTTAATATCTAGTTTACCAATCCAGTGTACGAGTGCGTTCTAGGCAGAACACTGGCTAAACAGACAGTTCAACTTAAAATAATTGTCTCTGCTACCACAGCAGAATAATTTTGGTGTACAAGTATTTCTCTGTGCGATAAGGCATCTTCCAGTAGGCCTAATGCATATAAAAGGAACCGCAATGTTTTGTCAATTGAAACGAAAACAGAAATCATCAAGAGACTAGGAAAAAGTGAAACTGTGTCTTCACTTGCCAGAATTTTCAATGTTGGGAAAGCTAAAGTCTCTGACATCAAAAGTAACAAGGATAAAATTATGAGTTTTGCATCGAAATTGGATAGTGAAAATGGGTCGAAGAAACGTAAAACCATGAGAAATGCGAAAGATTTGAAATTGGAAGAGGCTTTGTATATATGGTTTGTGCAAAGAAGAAGCAAAGGGGAACCTATCTCTGGCTCTCTATTGTGTGAAAAGGCACTTCAGTTCAACAATCAACTTGACGGTCCTCCTGACTTTAAGGCTAGCCAGGAATGGTTAAGAAACTTTAAATCTCGTCATGGCATACGAGGATTGGAGATTCAAGGGGAATTTTTATCTAGCGATGCAACTGCCGCTGAAAATTTTAAAGAAACACTCTTGGCTTTTTTGGAAGAAGAAAGTTATTCACTCGATGATGTGTATAATGCCGATGAGACTGGCTTATACTGGAAATCAATGCCTCAAAAATCACTTGCATCTCAGCGCAAAGCAGCTGCCCCTGGGTTTAAAAAGTGCAAATAGAGAGTAACAATTTTGGTAGCCGCGAATGCCAGTGGAAGTCATCATTTACCGGTGCTAACGATCGGCAAAGTAAAAAAACCACGTTGTTTAAAGAATGTGACATGTCTCCCATTGTGCTACAAAGCACAGAAGAGTGCTTGGATGAATAGTGAAATATTTCTTGATTGGTATACAAATCAGTTCATCCCAAATGTGAAGAGGTTGAGAGAACAAGAAAAGAAAACTGGAAAAGTAATTCTTCTACTGGACAATGCACCATCTCATCCAGAGACGGATACATTGAATGCAGTTGATGCAAATTTTAAAGTAATTTTTCTGCCTCCTAATGTAACCGCACTGATTCAACCAATGGATCAGGGTGTTATAGCAAAACTTAAAAAGATGTACAAGAAGGAAGTCCTGCGTCGTTTATTGTTGGCTGAAGATGAAGAAAGTGTGGTGGCGTTTTCCAAGAAGCTTAATCTCAAAGACTGCTGCTATATGTTAGCTGATGCTTGGACCACCCTGTCACAAGATAATCTCAACAAGGCTTGGAATAGATTGCTTGGGAAAAAAGAAGGAAATGAAACTACTGCAGTGGACACAAATGATGATTGTATAAATGAAGTTGTGGAACTGTTTCAAGCAATGCCCGGATTTTCGGACTGTGACAAAGATGATGCACACACGTGGCTAGAAGATGATAATGATTCTGGTTTTCAGTTTTTGAATGACGAAGAAATTTTGTCTTTTGTGCAAGAAGAAAACCAAATACATGTAGTGACCGATGATGAAGACTCCTCAGAAGTACATGATGTACTTGTAGATTATGAAGAAAACCCAAAACGTCGACCAAGTCCTGAAGAGGCCTTTATAGCACTAGAAACAGCGATGGCTTGGTACGAGCAAGAAGATGACAGCTGTCCTACACAGCTTCTGCTGTTGAAGAGAATGCGGGAGTTAGCAGCCAAAAGGAGACTATCCAGTTTGGTGCAAAAGAGGATTCCTCATTATTTTAAATAGTGGGCTACATCTGTGCAAGTACATGTATACGTAAGTTGCGCATGGTTTTGAATCCTTTGTAATGTTATTTTGAAAACATTTCTCTTTCTTAAAAAAACATAATTAATACAAGTAGTACATGCACTGCTGTGTAATAAAAGATTTTGGTGATACGGTGATCTAATACAGTGTGGGTATTATTATTACAGTACAAGTAAATATGTTTTAATGTGTATTTCCCTTGTGATGGTTAATTATTTTTAGAAATACGAGCGTATGTGTACATGTACTCGATACATTATGTAATCCAATTATCCGAACATTTGATTATCCGAACTATGCTCGGTCCCAAGGGGTTCGGATAAATGGAGTTCTACTGTAGTCTGTATTATTTTCTAGTGACGTGTTTCAGTGGATAGCAGAATAAATTATAATTTCTAGCATTAAACAATAATGTAGCTATAATGAAGTTAATTTTACTGCTAAGTAATCAGACGAGATCATATTTTTCTAAACTAACTTACAAATGCTAGAAACCTCATGAGATGTTGACGGAACACGCACGTGTTCCTAAATTCATGGGGATTGATGATCTTTTTTTAAATATAACTTACTTTACGGGAAGTTTAAATATAAGTCAAGCGGTCGGCTTGTTTTTTTTAATGTAAGTTATAACGAGTACATATTATGCATAATTACTTGATATGTGTTCTTTCCTTTTTATATAGTGTAACTGTGGTACCCAACTTTGCCAGCGTTCTAGTACGTGAACATTATTTATGAAGAAACTAATCACTTTCATTACCTGAACTTTAACAGTTAAATGAAGTAAGAGGCCTTCGCGCCAGAATTAATTCTTCCAGAATAACTCTTCAGTACAGTTCAGCCCGTGATGGCAAGCAAATATCAGTAACCTTCCGACAGAGTTTTTTTTGACTAGTATTGTGGTGACCAAATATATTACCTTCCTGAAAGTAAACACCGATCTGACATTCCTTAAATTCTAGAAACCAAAGCTAATGACATTGTGCTCTGCTAACTTTCGTGCCTGGACAAAATTTTATGTGACTTAATCAGACATTCGAAAACTTAGAACACCCAAGGAATCGTTCTCTGAGACAGAGAGTTCAGTACGTCTTTTGGAACTGGGGATTTCTTGGTCGATGACTGCATTTTCGGGTCTGTGTGAAGGTCCTAGAATTATTATGTTCCCAGAGGCAGCGAGCAAAGTTGTGAGTATATATGTGAGAGCATGGCCATGGCTGAATGAATGAGAGTACACAGGTCTGAGTGTTATTTTACCGGTGTATTATTGTCACCCATTTGCTGTCTTAACTTTTTTTAATCTGCAGAATTTGTTACAAATGCTAGAGTTTCTTTTTTCTTAGGCTAAATCAGATTATTCAACTCTGTTCATACATTTACGAGAAAGAAAGAAACCTCTTAGACTCAACCCTATGTATCTATAACTCTTTGGGCCATCATCTGTTCTCTTAACGGGGCTGTGGGCTAAACCTAGAGTAAGATTCGAACGGTCTATCATCCTTGTAGCATTTTCTTGAAATTTTATGACTATTTGTATATGTTTGTTCCTTGATGTATTTCTTTGGTGTTGTGAGAAGATTTTAAATGATAATTAAATCTCTCTTGAACTTAGAAATCGTGTTGGTCAGCTCGTTCTAAAATATATATATATCATTGTTATAGTTTTCCCACGTCTGTGTGTTTAACTGTCGTCACGTGTATGTGCGTGCCCGTGAGTAGATAGAGATTTATGTAATATATATATATATATATCTGTGGTTTAGACTGTCTGACACTTTAAAAGCTGTCGTAGAGGATAGGTGAGAGAGAGAAGAATTCTTTTCGCTTTCAGAGACAGCCTCTATACCACAGTCTATCATCTCACCTGGGTGGAAATTCTATTGTTTTACAAATTCTCACGGTGCCAATCACCTATTTAAATCTATTCAGAAGGGACCATACCTAAGTCTTAATACTCCTATCTAAAATCTACGACAAATGGTCGCTCGTTACCGGGAATTGAACCCAAAATCCTAAGGCGATACGACCAATGGGGTCTCGCCCGACGGATTTTTGAACTTAGAATAGGAAGACGAGTACGACAAAGGGGGACTCGTCTGTCTGGATTTTGAACTTAAGATTCTTTATTCTGAAATAGAGTAAGAGTGTGATGTCTTGTGAGTTTTGTATCTTTTAAAAATAATTTATCCCCTAGACTAACGATCTGTTTACGGGCGTGCTGACCACACAAACTGATAAAGTTTTTTTCCACAGCATTAGGAAGCATTATACATTTGGTTTACAGGTTGATTTTGTCGGAATACATGTTAATTAATTGTTTTGTAATACTAAACGCTGGTAAAGTTTTGTGAGTGTATATCATTCACAAGGGTTCTGAAGCAGGAAGGTGCTTGAACTAAAGTTAAGGAGTGCGTTTCGGACTATTTGTCCAGATTAATTGCCTCCCTCACCCTAACTGTCTTCAGGGGTAAACTTATAGTGGATTTTAAAATTAAGGGATTATTTTTCTCTTTAATTTTTGCTATAATCATTGTGTTTTCCACTGTAGCAACTTATTTTTTTCAGAAGTAATCTTAACTACCATTTAGTTGGCGTAGTCGTGTTTTGCATTAGGTGCTTTATTGCCGATTAATAGCAGCGATAGTTAGATTTTTATTTTTGGGAGGAGGTATCCCAGGGTTAAATATATCATCTTTTGATTTTTTTTCTCGAAGTGGTAGGAACCAGTGTATCCTTTTTCCTATTTTCTTTCTCGTCTACGTCTCAGCCACTGACATAATATGGCCGAGAGGGCAAAGCTTAGACAACTCCGCAGGGACGAAGCGAGAGAGGAGGGACTGGAAGGAGAAGAAGCGAAAGCTTTTGTCAGAGACGAACTTGAGAGATATGATGCGGAGAGGAAAGCAGCGGAAGCTAAGGAAAAAGCAGCCGCAGATTTACAGCAGAAGAAGATGGATGAGGAAATGGAAATCCGCAGGATGCAGCATGAGGAAAGAGAGAAGGAGAGACAGTGTGAGGAAAGAGAAAAGGAGAGACAGCGTGAGGAAAGAGAGAAGGAGAGACAGCATGAGAAGGAAAGAGAAGAGAGACAGCACGAGTTGGCACTTAAAACTCTAGAATTTCAAAGTCGTGGCGCTGCCTCTACCTCCAGCAATGGAGAGTCTTCTCCTCATTCTTCCTTAACTGATCCTTCTAACACTAAATCTCCTCAACTCAACGCTATGTCTTTCACTCTTGAATCTTTCCCTTGTCCCAATGAGAAGATTGACACTTGGCTAGAGAAATTTGAGAAAATTGCAACTCTGTACGGTTTAGAGAGGTCGCGTTGGAACATGAAGCTTTCCCAGGCTTTGAAAAGTTCTGCGTATGATGTTTACGCCAAACTGGAAAGCAGCCAACAAGACAACTATGATCTGTTGAAGAAAGCGTTACTGGAGCGCTTTGAAATGAACGCTCGCAAATTTTTGCAACTGTTTCGCAACAGCCGGAAAGAGAATTCGGAAACTTTTCACCAGTTCTCATCTCGTCTAAAGGGATATCTAACAAAGTGCCTTGAGCTTTCACAGCTCCCCTCTACCTATGAAGGTCTTGAGGAATTTGTTTTAACAGAACAAATAAAGAACACATTGTCTGCAGATACCCGGAGATTTCTAGCTGAGCAAGGGGCAGAAAAACTTGAAGACATATTAGATAAGTCTGAGCGTTATCATAAAGCGCTGGCTGAACTACCGGCAACAAAGCGGAAACCGACAGAGGAGCATTTTCGAAAAAATAATCTAGAGCAATCTTCTCATGCTTCTAATCAGAATAACCACAGAGAAACTGGACCTCAAAACCCCCCTCCTGAAAAATCCAAGTTCTACAAGAACAAGTACCCCAACCACCCCAAACAGTCTGATCAACCCGACCGCCCTTCATGGCAGCGCAGCCAGAAAGGACAAGGTGGCAAAGGGAGAACCCCTGGGCACGGGACTAATGATCAGACCAAGCACACCGAGCCGAAACGCATCGGATGCTTATTAACAGTCTCGCAAGGTGGAATTATTGACAGTGATTCCCAACCTGTTGGGGATAGACCCTCAACGCGAGGTACTGTTATTTTGAACGGTTCTCAAAGTCTTTGTTTATTTGACACGGGGCTTTCTTACGATTGCATTGTTGCCAGAAACCTTGTTAAACCCGGTCAAGAGACAGGAGAGACCGTCAAACTTTGTGGAGTTCGTAAGAGTGATGCACCTACAGCGCTTTCCATCGCATTGGTGGAGATACACTCTGACTTTGTCAGAGGCGTGATCAAAGCGGCTGTTATGGATGATCCCATCTACCCAGTCATACTTGGCGGGAGATACGTGTGTATTGGTAAACCGGAAGAGCCGATTGTGGCAGCAGTAACTACAAGAGGGCAAACCAAGAAGGAATGGGAGCCTGCGCCTAATTTGTTACCCATGGAACTTAAAGAAGCGCAATACAAGGACCCTACTTTGGCACCCTGCTTTAGGAAACTGCCCATGGCTAAGGAACCCAAACAGCACGGGGACATTTTTTCTAAGGATGGCGTACTTTATCGGAGAACGGGCAAGCCTGACCAAGGTTACAACCAGCTCCTAGTACCGAAACAGTACAGAAGCCAAATCCTAGAAATGGGGCACTCTCTTCCCTTCAGCGGACATATGGGACAGAACGCCACAAACCAACGTATAACCACTCATTATTGGTGGCCAGGAGTAAATACTGATATTATCAGATATGTCAAATCCTGTGCCCAGTGCCAACGTGTGCCACCCAAGCAACGGGCACCCCCAGTCTCTTTGGGTGAAATGCCAATAGTGGGAACACCATTCGAACGGGTTGTGATCGACATTTTAGGGCCTTTCGACAGGACTAAAAGAAGGAACAGGTTCATTCTGACCTTAGTCGATACATGCACTTTATGGGCAGAAGCTATCCCGCTAACATGCGCAGACGCAAAGCATGTCGCAGAAGCCCTCGTGCAGATTTTCACTCGGTTGGGATTCCCTCAGCAAGTGTTGACGGATAACGGATCTCCATACCGAAACCTGTTGATGGATGAGATCGTTAAGATCTTGAGGACCCAACACATCTACACTAAGCCATATACTCCGACCGGAAATGGGCTCGTGGAACGTGCTAATGGAAACCTCATCATGCTGCTAAGGAAACTGGCACAAGTGAAACCTGAAGATTGGGACCTTTGTATTCCTGGAGCTTTATTTGGCTACAGAGAATCTCCTCATACTTCCACAGGATTTCCGCCAGCGACACTCTTATTCGGCAGACCCATTAAGGGCCCGCTTGAAGCCTTACTTCAGTCTCTGACAGACGAGAAGGCTGATGAGACAGTTGTCTCAGCCAGTAAATACGTATCGGATTTAAAGGATAGGTTGAAACTAGGATGGGACCTAGCAACGACTAACTTTAAGCGAGCACGAACAAAGCACGCTAACCGATACAGGAAAGTCGCGAAAGAGAGAGAATTGGAAGCAGGAGAGGACGTTTTGGTGTTACTCCCTACCGAGAACAACCAACTGAGGATCGGATGGCAAGGGCCGTTTACCGTCCTGAAAAAGATTTCTAAGGCTAACTACCAGATCTCTATTCAAGGAAAGGAGAAGGTTTTCCATTTAAATCTCTTAAAGAGATACTTGGAAAGACCAGTGCCGACCTCCGACCATCTCCTGACGATCGCCAAAACTGACGAAGATGACGATAGTGGCAGGGAAATTCCACTGCAATCACAGGAAATCTTAGAAAAATGTCAGAAGCGGCGACGCTCTTTCAAGCGCGCATGGGAGACATTCCAGAGGAAGGAATCTTTGGGGAGTAGACTTGAGTAGGAATTGGACAGAGATGGAGGGGGAAGATGAGAGGGAAGAAGACAGACACCCCGAAGCTACGGTTATAGGAAATTTAATTCCATAACGTAGACATGGAGTGCTTCCATATCTTAAAGGGGGGACGTCCTGTCACGTAGGTCTTTATATCATTAAATTGCCTACATCTTCTTCCTATTCTCTCACCCGCATCCTTTATTTTATTATCTTTCCTTACTTGTTTTTCCTGTAGTTTTCGCATCACTCGTTTGCGAAAAATATTTTCTTCAGTATCCTCAAACTTTACCTTGTGTTTTTTCTCATACTGGGATACGTAATTCTATTACTTAGATGTCAGTCAGACGAAAAGGGCAATTAAGTTGCGGCTATCTCAGACATCGAGCCGACTTGGGTCTGCACCTTCAGATGACACGACACTCTTGAGTTAGATTCTCGATGTAAACGCGTGAGAAGGCTATGAGAGAGCCGACATCCGTCTGCATTTTTTCACCGGTCAGCGTGAGGTGCGAAGTAGTATAAGTGTCAGTTCAGAGTTTCGTCGAAATAGCTCCGGCGAAGTGTGAAAATCGCCCATGCACTGCAGACGGTTGTCTGAGATTTGCAACTGACACGCGCTTTTCCCGGTCAGTTTGTTAACGCAGGTGCGAAATCGCACTGGTGACAGTTACGACACGCGTTAAGCTGACGTAGGTAATACGGACAGGAGAGATTATTTCGTTTGGTGAAATAAGTTAGGATCCTTTGTCTGATTTTAAGATATTGGCCCGAGTTGGAAACTTTAATTTCATTCTCGCTCCTAAATTCGCAGTAGACAGGTTGTTCGAAACAGAATAGCTGTTAGCGAAGTTTCTCAGTTTGTTTCGGCAATTTGTTTGAACTTCTAGACTTCCATAAATATTCAGCATATAATTCTTAAGTTGTGCGACTACCTGTAGTTCTGTGTGAGGTAATATATATTATATCTAGTATTTTGTGAAATGATAAAGTGTTAAGTCGCTTATTTCATATTTCAATAGTTAGATTTTGCGCAGAGTGCCAAATTTATATAGTCTGTACTATTTTCTAGTGACGTGTTTCAGTGGATAGCAGAATAAATTATAATTTCTAGCATTAAACAATAATGTAGCTATAATGAAGTTAATTTTACTGCTAAGTAACCAGACGAGATCATATTTTTCTAAACTAACTTACAAATGCTAGAAACCTCATGAGATGTTGACAGAACACGCACGTGATCCTAAATTCATGGGGATTGATGATCTTTTTTTAAATATAACTTACTTTACGGGAAGTTTAAATATAAGTCAAGCGGTCGGCTTGTTTTTTTTTTAATGTAAGTTATAACGAGTACATAGTATGTATAATTACTTGATATGTGTTCTTTCCTTTTTATATAGTGTAACTGTGGTACCCAACTTTGCGAGCGTTCTAGTACGTGAACATTATTTATGAAGAAACTAATCACTTTCATTACATGAACTTTAACAGTTAAATGAAGTAAGAGGCCTTCGCGCCAGAATTAATTCTTCCAGAATAACTCTTCAGTACAGTTCAGCCCGTGGTGGCAAGCAAATATCAGTAACCTTCCGACAGAGTTTTTTTTTTTACTAGTATTGTGGTGACCAAATATATTACCTTCCTGAAAGTAGACACCGATCTGACATTCCTTAAATTCTAGAAACCAAAGCTAATGACATTGTGCTCTGCTAACTTTCGTGCCTGGACAAAATTTTATGTGACTTAATCAGACATTCGAAAACTTAGAACACCCAAGGAATCGTTCCCTGAGACAGAGAGTTCAGTACGTCTTTTGGAACTGGGGATTTCTTGGTCGATGACTGCATTTTCGGGTCTGTGTGAAGGTCCTAGAATTATTATGTTCCCAGAGGCAGCGAGCAAAGTTGTGAGTATATATGTGTGAGCAAGGCCATGGCTGAATGAATGAGAGTACACAGGTCTGAGTGTTATTTTACCGGTGTATTATTGTCACCCATTTGCTGTCTTAACTTTTTTTTTAATCTGCAGAATTTGTTACAAATGCTAGAGTTTCTTTTTTCTTAGGCTAAATCAGATTATTCAACTCTGTTCATACATTTACGAGAAAGAAAGAAACCTCTTAGACTCAACCCTATGTATCTATAACTCTTTGGGCCATCATCTGTTCTCTTAACGGGGCTGTGGGCTAAACCTAGAGTATGATTCGAACGGTCTATCATCCTTGTAGCATTTTCTTGAAATTTTATGACTATTTGTATATGTTTGTTCCTTGATGTATTTCTTTGGTGTTGTGAGAAGATTTTAAATGATAATTAAATCTCTCTTGAACTTAGAAATCGTGTTGGTTAGCTCGTTCTAAAATATATATATATCATTGTTATAGTTTTCCCACGTCTGTGTGTTTAACTGTCGTCACGTGTATGTGCGTGCCCGTGAGTAGATAGAGATTTATGTAATATATATATCTGTGGTTTAGACTGTCTGACACTTTAAAAGCTGTCGTAGAGGATAGGTGAGAGAGAGAAGAATTCTTTTCGCTTTCAGAGACAGCCTCTATACCACAGTCTATCATCTCACCTGGGTGGAAATTCTATTGTTTTACAAATTCTCACGGTGCCAATCACCTATTTAAATCTATTCAGAAGGGACCAAACCCAAGTCTTAATACTCCTACCTAAAATCTACGACAGTAAACAACAGGACGCATTGTGTGAAAAACACACCTTTTATCATAAACAATTAATAAATACCCTTTAGCTCCCCAAGGAGCATAGGCCTTTAACAAACATCTGCCATGAATTCTCCACGTCTTCCTCATCCTTTTCACTTCTGTTTCCAGCTCTCTTCCCTATAGGTTTTTTAATCTACCTCTACCTCTCCTACCCTGGGGGTTCTAGAGCAAGAACCGCACTGTAATACTGTCAAAAGGTTTCATCAGTGTGTACCCTATCCATCGTCAGCATCTTCATCTCATCACTTGTTCCACTGGCACTTGTCTAGTTCTTGTCATCAGTTCCACATTAGCGTTCTTTTCATGTCACTCTAACTCTTCTATTCAGCACCCACTGATAAAAGTCTGTAGCTTTCTGGTTGTTTGTTTTGTTGTTCTCTGTGTTTCAGAGCCATACAATAGGACTGACTTGAACACTGAGTTGGAGATTTTTTTTTTTGAGTTGTGCTTGATTTTTCTTGATCGCCATATGTTTCCCACTTCAATGAAAGCTCCTCTTCCTTTTTGTTTTCTTTTTTTAAAATTTGTGTCATAAGGTGACATTCTTCTTCTTCCTCGTTCGTCCTGAAAAGGACGTTGGTTGCGTTGTGTCTGTTTACGCCGGAGCTGCGATATCTGCGCCTTTTGGAAAACACATCCGACTTCAGCGCGGCATTTTTGGGGACCGGGTTTGCCTTCCCTCTTCGATCCCTACTCTCTCTCAGCCAGACTGCAGTGATGCAGCCTGTTTCCAGGACTACCACGTGGAGGTGGAGTAGGGTCTTGGTCAGCTCTGGTTCGTTGACCCTGACGCAAGCAGTCAAGCTATGGGTCGCTGACTGCATTCTCTATTGCTGCATATTTGGGTTCCTTAAGGTGACATTCAAAACTTCTCGTTTTATTCCTACTAACAGTAACTAGCTTTTCCGGGCATTTGATAGAGCCCGATCTACCGTTAGATCACAAGAGATGATTTGGTAGATCTCTAGGCGACGTCGAGGAACTGATAATGAATTTTAAAGATGAACTTTAACATTTTAGACAAGCCCTCTCCCTTCCTTTATTTAAGTACACTATCTTCCCAAGATTAAACATACTTTTTCCTCATTCCTAGTGGAAACGTATGAGCTAGCTTACTGTCGTTTCGTATTATTACTGGGCGAGGCACCAATGGCCGCACCGCTACAGTATGACAGAGATGGTATAAGGAATGTTATAAAGAAGGTCTCTAGAAATTGGCTAGTTAACAAAGAGACCTATTCGAGATAATGACAAGAAGAAGAGAATGCGATTGCTCTCAACTAGATAGTGTTTTCTAATAAATCATGAACATTTCTCTTTTTCCCTATGACATTAGCTTCTTTTCCTGAACTCTCGATTCACAAAGAGCCCCTAACCTCCTAAAAACGAAAATTGCTTTTATGTAAATACTTAACGCAGACAGCACGAGTGGTACATTAACGAACTAGGCAATGATCAACGCGGCTATATAGTTTATTAGTTAAATTATATAATTACATATAGAATTAGTAGAAAGTAAAAGGCTGATGGTGAAAAACAATTCACACACTGATGAAGTGTAAAAATGTAGTTAATTAAATATGAGATTGAAACTAGGTAAATACTGAAATGATAATGGGATATATTAAGTGTTACCACACTGATGATGCATCTGCACTGTCCATGATAATTTCAAATTTCCTTAACTGTATGGTTATACGCAGGTACGCACCGACTGCCTTGGTTGATGTTTGCTCTACTGTGTGAGTTATTTCTAAGACGAATACTTATTAGTGAAAACTTTTGCCGTGTAGTAGTGAGAACATGTAAGATATAATGTCTCTCAGTGATTGGAAATCTCTCTAACATCGACAAACTGTTAACATTTGTCTCAGGAAATTGTCTGCTGTCTCCTCTTGAAAAAGCCCTGATTAGACTACAGCTCTTCACGAAATGATCTTCTGGTAACGAGTATTTTTCGTCTTATGAAACTTGATTGAATGAATTTACGTCGCGAAAAAAACACGACTTAAGCAGATGAATTCACTTCATGCACTGACGCATTGAGTAGCCGAACTTGGTTCAGGCTATATGCTTTCGTGTATAAAAAATAAAAATAAAAAATATTTTAAACACAGGCTTTTAATGCACTAAAAAGCCATAAATATTTTTTCAGGGAGTTTATAGCTTGCAGTCAAAAAATGTAACATCAAATTGGCAAAAAGCGTGGGGCGCTAAGCGCTTATCATATATTTTATCCATAAGTGTGTAATGAAGTATAAAGCAGAAGTTAATTTCATGTAGAATCAGCATCCCAGGCTTTTTGTCAATTTGACGTTAAATTTTTTGACTTCAAGCTATAAACTCCTTGAAAAAATAATTTTGGGCTTTTTAGTGCATTAAAAGCCTGTGTGTAAAATATATTTTTTAAAATTTTTTTTCTTCTTTTTAGTGTTTGTTTGTTGTTGTTGTTTTTAAATGTAAGTCAAATGTAATCAATCCGCTAATGACATTATCAGTTTGCGATAAACGAGTCCAGAGCACAGGAGGCGGATTTCATTATTCAGTATATTAAAGGAAAGCTAATATTTTTTTATTTTTATAGAGTTGTAAATTACAATTTTTTTTAAATGTAGTTGTCAATTGTGTGTATGTCTGTGCACGCGCCTGCGATAGGATGTTTGTGGAAGGGGGGAGGGAGAAGTTTAAATATTTCTCTCAAGAGAGACAATCTTGTTGGAAAGAATACACCTAGATTATTTGCAGTTATCACCCATTTCACTGATGATATAATAAATAAAAAAAGCACATTAAAAACGCACCACTATTATATATACTGATGCCGAGAAGCTGGAAAAAAAACAAGCGTGGGAATGGATTTTCCCCGTGTTTGTCATGAGGTAGAGAGCGAATGGCTGCTGGAATGGAAAGTACATGATTCAACCCACGGGTTTGTGTACAGACTACATGAAAACAATGAAAGTTACACGTGCAACACGATTCCCAACAGCTATGACCCTGAAAATGTGAACGCATTGTGGCAGTATACTCGGTATAAAAAGGCCGTTTAGACAAAACACCTAGTACATGTGCTTGAAATGCCACGACTATCTGAACACGACCGCCAACGAGCCATTGGTATGTTGTACACCAAAATGAGCTCGCGGGCCATTGCCAGAAGGATAAATTGCCACCACAGCACTATTGTACGTCTCAATGAACGTTACTGAACCACTGGCAGTGCCCAGGATAGACTTTGGATTGGCCAACCACGAGTTACAACCCCTGCGCAAGATCGTCATATTGTGCTGAGTCACCTAAGGAATCGTTCTCTCCCGGCAAGTCAAACAGCAAGAGCAATAGTGGGTAGACGTGGACAAGTCTCTCGAATGACAGTCATACGACTACTCAGAGATACAGGCCTTACTGCAAAAGCGACCTTATGTTGGGCCAAACTTGACTCACAGACATCGTCAGCAGCGCCTGCAATGGGCAGAGCAACATGTCAGATGGACTAGACTGCAGTGGAATGCTGTCCTATTCACAGACGAGAGCAGTTTCAACATATCCTTTGCTGATGGACGTATGCGGATTTGGCGACGGAGTGGAGAGCGCTTTGCAGATTGCTGTGTTCGTCAGCACAACCAATTTGGAGGTGGCATTATTCACATTTGGGGAGGATTCAGTTTTCACCATCGCTTGCCTCTTCACGTCTTCCGTGGAAATGTTAATGATGTGACATATCGAGATGAGGTTCTGGATGCATTGGTTGCTCCGGCGTTCATAAATTATCCAGACTTGCAGCTTCTCCAGCAGGATAACGTACGTGCGCACACCGCATGCATTACGCAGCAATATCTACAGCAGCAGAACATTGTGACGATTGATTGGCCTGCCCTATCACCAGACATGTCTCCTATAGAACATCTGTGGGACGAGCTTGGACGCAGAGTCTACAGGCAAGGTTCTCCAGCTAATCTGCAACAGCTCGAAGCTGCTGTTACACGTGAATGGGACTTGATTCCCCGGAATTTCCTTCAGAGACTTCTGCGTTCCATGCGGAGCCGCTGCCAAGCTTGTTTGCAAGCACACGGTGGACATACCAGATACTGAGGATAGTGTGAATGAATTTTTTTATTGGTTGCATTTTTGGTTTTCTCCCTTGCCTGCACAGAATGCAATGAATTTCATAACAATCAAATGTACAAATTAATAACCAGCATGGATTCATAGGAAAATGAATAAAGATTCCAAATATATAAACTTAAACTTGTAAACACTTATATTTACATTTCACACTCTGTTCCTGGATTATACAGGTGGTGCGTTTTTAATGTGCTTCAGTGTGTGTATATATATATATAGCGAATCAACTTTGTGAGAACTTCACAAACCGATGAATAAAATGCTACGCCATCGACGTATATATATACGCGATCGTGGGAATGATGTCCTATTGTGTGAATTATGCTATCTGGACATAGGCTTTCTATCTTCCTTCCAATTAGATGATAACCACGTAATGTCCAGACACAGACTTTTGCAGGACTGAAGACATAAAGTTTCTTCATAAGTATCACATCTAATATTAATAACACTGGCTAACAAAAAAAATTTTTTTTTTTTTTTCTCTAACATTTCTATGTTTTTCTGGTCAATTTTAATGCGCTGTTTTTAAATCTGCAAACCGTTTTTCTCTATCAGGTCGGGATCTCGAGAAATACGCAATTGAAGTTTTTTAACAACGCATACAGTATTATAACATCATTCGTACAAGAAGTATAACAGTTATGTAGGCTTGAATTTCTTTGCAGTCGACTTTCGTCGGTGAATGGCATGTGGTACATCGCGATGAAACATCCAACAATAATCGGCAAGCATGGTCACACTCCACCGTCCTTGATAACGTGACTCCATTACGGCGATATCTTGATGGAATCGTTCTCCATGTTCATCGCTGACTTCGCCAAGGTTGTCAGGGAAAAAGTCAAGATGCGAATCGAGCAAATGGATTTTGAGGGACATGTTACAGCCCATAATTCTGTATGCATCTATGCACTGCTTAACAATATGCACATAGTCGACAGATTTGTGATTTCCCAGAAAGTTATCGACGATCGATTTGAATGCCATCCATGCGTGAAGTTCACTACCATGTAACAAGTTCTCGAATTGTTTGTCTGCAATAACTTTCCTAATATGAGGTCCTACAAAGATACCTTCCTTTATCTTTGCATCGCTAACTTGCGGAAACTTTTCTCGAAGATAAGTGAAAGCTTTGCTCATTTTATCTAATAATTCCACTTGTCCTTTGGTAAGAGCGAGATCACGTATTAGATCTGAAAGGTTAATTAAGTGAACACCATCATTCACCGGTATATAATCCGAGTCAGAATTAGTTTCTGAAGCAGGTAAACTATCACTTTCTGATGGTTCATTGACGTCCAACGGATATTGTTCAGGTGGAACTGGGATCGGACACGTGATTGGATCACGAGACACTGGTTTCGAAACCGATTCAATATTTGGATAAACCACAGACTTTCTAGTTTTAAAAGTGAAACCATGGATATTTGTCAAGCAGAAGTAACAATCAGTAGCGTGATTTGTCTTGTTCATGCCATATTACTGGCACTCCAAAAGGCATCGACTTATGCTTCGGCGATTTTCGTAACCAACCTGCCAATGTATTTGCACAAAGTCGAACAAACTGCATTTGGCTTCCAAGATTTATTTGCATCATCAACTTTCGAATCGAAATAAAGTTCATATGCTTTCTTTAGTAATGGTGTAAAGTTTTTCTGGTGAACACGATCGGTAAAATATCCGCACACGTAACAGAACAGATCAGCTGAATTTCTACAACTTCTAGAAGCCATATTTCGCTCAGAATTATTTCAAAATGCAGTAACTATTGGAAAAATAGCGTAACATATGTCATGCATCTTTTAGCAGTATAAAAAGTGGAATTATTTTGCATTTTATTAATTTTTAATAAGTTATGTAGTAAAAATTAAACGGAGCACATAACGGTTTCCCAAAAATATATGTATTCACAAATATCTTAAAAACCTGACGTGATAGAGATAAACGGATTTCAAATTTGAAATCAGCGCAAAAAACTGACATAAGAACACTTATTCTTATATATGAAAGAAAAATGTTGTTTGTCAGTGTAATTGGCTTTTTTTCTTCTTCTATTCGCCACTACTGTTTCTTCATAAATGATCATTATGGTTGTAATTCTCATCGTTGGATATATGACATGTAGCGGACATGATGGTATTAACTATAGTGAGAATGAAAGTGGGTGCCTTTGTGAGTGTGATGGTACTGTCTGCCCTGCTCTGCAATGGTGGTCCAACAGTCGCCAAACTTTGAGTATACAAATAAGGATCTTCAAAGGTATCCACCTTCGCTCAAGAGTACTCAAGGTGAGTTTTGTTTCAGAAACAGGTCATCCGGATAATAATAGTAAGGGAGTGACTAGATATGATATGAAAACCTTGATCGATGAAAATAAAAAACAATGAATACTGGAGGAATTAGCATGTAAAAGAAAATGGTAGAGTAAAAATGCCAGAGAGGAACGAAGACCAGAAAAAGAGAACGAATATATTTCGTGTCAGTCTATTTTGATGATATAATAACCTAAATGAAGATGAAGTATAAAACTGTAAATTACTTCTTCTCATTATAAGTCATTAAGGAAAAATCTTTAATTTGATTAACCATTAACGAATAGAAATAATTAAAAAAGAACAGTCTTTCGCACATTTAGCTATGAGGCTTAGGGTAAATTCAGTCACTAATAATGAAAGAGCGACATTAATAACACTTTTTTCTTTAATTTCCGAACCTCCTTCTCCCTTCGTTAATTCCTCAAGAACTCTATATACAATTTATTTCCCCAGGAATGAAATGTAAATCTACCCAGACACGTAATAATGGAAAAATTTAGGCTCTGGGAGACTTTTCCAATTATTCTTCGTGAGTGTTGTAAAACGTACTGCCTTCAGCAATGCATCAAATCATATTCCTTGGTGACCAGTGTCTTAATTCTTGGGCCTTGTCCTATAACTTCGCTCTCTGATCCATTAGTTCGCCTGCCATCTTGCCATGCCACATCTGCAAGTTCGCTTGTGAGTTCAGTGCCAGTCAATCGCTAAAAGTGGCTGAGCTCTCGCAACAAACTCTTCGCCTGCTTGCCTGATGCTCGGTAACAATAAAAACCGTGGCTTGGGATTGGTCCCCTAATAGAAAACCGATGTATTCATTGTCACACAGTTATTTCCCTTTTGTCGCGACATACCGTTGCTTTGTCTCTTGTTATATTGTTGTGCGACCCAGGGCGGTTAATTGTAATCTTTTCATTCATTGCCTCGCCACGGACACGACATTTGATTGTTTAAACCACTATTACAGTAGCCTATCTTTGTGTCCCAGGTTGCCTCGTCTCGAACGCTGGCCCCTATTGTATCAAAAATATGCTGAAACCAGCTATTCAAATAGGGAATTAAGCTATCAAACGAATCCTTCCCATTGCCCATGTGTTGCAATAGCCAACGGGGACTATAGCATCTAACGAAGCCATGTGTTCGTCAATAAGGGAAATCTTAAAGTTACACTTAAGTAAAAGCCGTGATTGGAAAGACTATTTTTAAAATGATGAAAGAACAAAAACTGGGACAGAAGCAAGATAAAAACGATGATAACAAAGGTAAAAGATGATAAGGAATAGGACCAGTATATCACACTAACGAACATTCACTTTAGTCGTGAATTGCATGAGGTAGGATCGTGGTATGCTCTTTTTGTTTACATTCGGTCAAATAAAATTTAGTTTGAATTTTCCGTCGCCGTTTTGATGAAATCTCTGTTAGATGTACAGTTACATACAGGGTGCGCTTATTCCAAATTTCTAGATACTCTGAAACATGAAAGCAGACTTGATTTTTGTCAAAGCAGATCATAGAGCTCTGCGTTTCTGAAGCAGATCCCCACAATTCCTAGGTTGCCTGTCGCTGGTACAGAAGATATGGAGCAAATTGGGAAGCGGATTCAGGAATGAAGGGGATGAAGAAAACATGGACATACACTGAGTTGATGGCACGGGACAGGAAGACTTGGCATACGTTTGTTGAAAGCCTATGGAAGTGAACGGTGAAAAAAGAAGACGGAATTCGTCTGCTCTTTCCTTGCTGTCGGTAAGGTGGTCGTTTCGGCGGCATAAGCCGCTGTCCAAAGTTATCTTTAAGGCGTTGTGACATTTGACATTTATCTCCTCGATTTCCATTTTAATGCACTGCAGGAATATGTACATAAAAAAAAGACCATATAATCTTTACACACAAAAAAGCATGGTAATAGTATGAAATGTACCTAGCTCATTTTGCAACAACAGGAAACACTTTAGTATGTACAATGCAATGACATCTAATTTCCTGTCTACTTAATTCGAAAATTGAAAGTGTATTCCCTCTTTTTTTTTCAGCCCCAGATGGCAGCCTTCTATAAATTCTTCTTCTTTTTCTTTTAGTTTCTTACAGAGCATGGAGTCATCACTATAGCTGGTCTTCTTGCAGGAAGCCATTAAATACTCTTGTAGCAGTGTTGCCGTTTGGAAGGTCCTGGGATCGATTCTCCGGCGAGCCTATCACGTGTTGTTTTTCTGTTCTCTAGTTGTCTACTTCTTTATTTCTTACGAGTGCCTGAAACAAACCTTTATGTGTGTTATACGTATTTATACTCTTGGTACAGTAGTTTATGTACCAATTTATTGATTAATTACTCACTCGCTCATTTTTTTAATGAAAGTTTATTTCTGAACCAAAAAAGATAAAAAATGAAAGGAAGTGAACACATGTAATGTATGATAATTTTAAGATCTCAGCCAACAAAAAGCGTACAAGATCCTGCCATCATCATCATCACCAGCATTATTCTTATGGCTCTCTAAGTCAGCACAATAGCATTCTTATGCTCTTCCAGCGGTGGTTTAGGAGAAACATGTTTTATATGATGAGGTTGCCAGCCCCATACACAACCTCATATTACTCGCCTTTACGACATGATGAAACAGTTTTCTTATTCTTGCTTTGTCTTCTCAGCGACCCCGTGGAACTATACGGGGCACAACCCCACGATATTTCCAGTGAACAGCCCTGATTTCTGGCAGAGAAAGAAACATCACACTACTTCTGTTTACACTCACTCACTCGCTATCTCACTGACTCATTCACTCACTAGCCCTCCCATCCACGCAAAGACTAACACACAATTTTGCATTTAAACTCACACATACTTACTGATTCACTCACTAGTCACTCACTCACGCACTCATATACACTCCCTCACTCATACTCATTCCCTCCCTCAGCCAGGAACTCAACTTCCTTATCTCTGTCTTGTATGCGCACAGGAACACTCACACCAACATACTTCACCCTGTTTCTCAAAACTTCACTTGAAATATCCAGACACGAATTCCCGCGTTCACCAGGGACAAGTCTTACAACAGAGATCCGCATAAACTTGACATAAGGCCAGTTGATCGTTTTCAATCAAGTTTATATCTCTCCCATATCATAGTCAATGATGAGAAAATTAAACCTCACCCTATTACTCATTCTTTCTCAGTTTTAATCACGTATTCTCTATAGGCAATCAATACAACTTAACAATCAACGTTCATGAAGCAGCCTCGTATAACAGACTGTCTATCGTTAACTAAACTCCCAAGATTATCACGCGTCTCGCGGGCACGATAAAGGCGCCATCCATAGTCTAGACCAGGGGTCTGTGGCGGACATGTCTAAGCAGTGTACACCAGAGGGACTAAGGGCTTACTTATAATAATAATAACAATAATAATAACAGACAACACTGTACAATGTAATACAACAGAAGGCAATTCTATCACCAGACAAGCGGATTCGACCGTTCTACCTATCCTATCTTGACGCTTCGAGGACGGGGTATTGTGGGAATGAAATCGCTTATGCACATATCATGATTCCTTAGTGTTATCCTCCTGTTTTTTGCTCCTACACTGTAAGTTGAACCCACTTTACTTTCTCGGTTATTGAACTGGCTCTTCAATCATGGTTTTATCTAGTCTATCAACATGAAATGGTTGTAAAGATAAATATTTTGTTCTACATTATCTTACTGTCCTGAATTCCACAGCCCTTTACGGTTGTTACTGTCATGGATTGCCTCCCCAGCTTTGCAGTAGTGGTCCAACAATGGCCAAAACTCAAGAGTGTCTAAACTTGGTAGTCAAAGGTGTTTACCTTCGCACAAGATAACTCTTGGCAGAGATGTAGGTAGAAGTGTAAAGACGCTTCTAGCCGAAGGGAGTTTTTACAAGATAATTCGTAAGTCAAGAACCATGCGGCATAGCGCTAAGCAATGGTTAACTTTCATCTGTCCGTCGCCTTTTGTGAAGACCATTAAACAATGGTTTTTAGCCCGTTCAAGCCCCCAGCTGAATTAATTCAGCGAATTCCTCTTATAATAGTATAGCTCTGTTTAGAGGTAATTATATATGTGTGTGTATATATATATATATATATACAAAGAACTGGTAATAGTAGGTGCCTTTATCAAATTACAAAACAACTATGTCACCAGCCTACTGCTATGGAAACACCTGTTAAAGGTAAATTAGGGAATTCAATACCAACAGAAAAAGAACAAATGAAGAGATGGGCTGAGCACTTCATGGAGGTGCTAAACAGACCACCACCAACAGTAACACCTGATTTTAATAATGAAACACTCACAACCACCTTGCCAATAACTTGCGATGAATTCACGCTGGACGAGATCAAACAAGCCGTTAAAAGATTAAAAAATTTTAACGCTGCTGGAGTTGACGAAATTTCAGGGGAAATGATTAAAGCAGTTAATGACAACAACCTCTTGAGAATTTTAGATATTATAAATGAAGTATGGAGAGAAGAACAACCACCACAACAATGGAAAGACAGTATTATTGTAAAGTTACCGAAGAAAGGTGATCTATCAGACTGTAATAACTGGCGTGGTATATCTCTATTATCAGTACCTGGAAAATTATTATGTTGCATGATGTTAGAAAGACTTAAATTGCATGCTGACGAAAAGATCAGAGAAGAACAAGCGGGTTTCAGGCCGAAACGATCATGTATTGATCAAATATTCACACTAAGAACAATTATAGAAGAATCAGTGGAAAGGCAATCGCCACTTATTATCACCTTCGTCGATTTTCAAAAAGCCTTTGATAGTCTACACCGCCCATCATTGTGGAAGATACTTACAATCTATGGTTTTCCAACAAAATATGTGAATATAATCAAAGCGCTATATGACAATGCAAGATGTTGTGTTAGAACAAATAAAGGGAATACAGAATGGTTTACAGTAGAAACAGGGGTTAAACAAGGCTGTATTATGTCACCACTACTTTTTGGAATAGCTATTGATTGGGTTATGAGAAACTATACCCACAATGAACAATTGGGTATAAAATGGACAAATGGAAAATTCCTGGGGGACCTGGATTTCGCAGATGATGTAGCATTCTTAAGTTCAACACCAAGACAATCCCAAGAAGCAATAAATAATTTGTGTCATCTCTCGGTTAAAATAGGTCTCCAAATAAATGCCTCTAAAACTAAAGCTATGAACTTTTCTAACGAGACCTTTGATATCATCTTGAACGGGGAAAAACTACAGAAAGTTGAAAGTTTCAATTATTTAGGCAGTAAAATGACTCAGGATGGTGACACAACAAGAGAAATCCATACTAGAATTGCTTTGGCAGCTAGCGCCTTCAATAGATTATCTAACATTTGGAAATTACGATCATTGAATATACATACCAAGCTTCGTCTGTTTAATTCAAATGTTATCTCAGTGTTAACATACGGCTGTGAGAGTTGGAAAAAATAACAAAATCATTGGAGAACAAGCTGAATACATTCGAGAACAAATGTCTTAGAAAACTCATGAACATCAGTTGGAAAGAATTCAAGACTAATCGACAAATAAGAGAAGACTCTAGGCAGAAATATGTCTCCGACTATATAAGGAAAAGACGATGGTCATATATCGGTCATGTCCTACGAATGCAAAACAACAGAATACCACTACAGGCGCTCACTTGGGTTCCTGAGGGTAAGAGGAAAAAAGGAAGACCAAAAGAAACACTCAGAAGAACAATAATAAGAGAAGGAAGAACGTTGGGCCTAAATAATGTGCAAGAGCTAAGAGGAGTGGCGTCACAACGAACAACCTGGAGAGCACTGGTTTCTGCCTTATGCGCCGTGTTTGGCGCTTAAAGAATTTATTATTATTATTATTATTATATATATATATATATATATATATATATATATATATATATATATATATATATATATATATATATATATATATATATATTGTTCTGGCTCATGCGTTTGCTTTCATACATATAAAAAAATTGAATCGACTATGATTGTTTAGTTTTAAAACAACAGCTAACAAATTTAATAATCAATTAGTATTAACAGTTTAAAATAAATAATATGCTGGTGACTTTTATATTGGAATCAAATTTTTCTCTTTACAGAGATTTAGGGTGAGGATCGTAGTTCAGAAAAATTATGTCCTTTTTACTGGTGCCGTTTTATAAGCACTTAACATTTAGGTTAGTCCTGCAGCTGTGATTTTCGTCACTGCTTGGTCATGAGGGCACTTCTTCACACAAATTGTTCAATTTAGGCGGTTGGTGTTGATTCCATGCGTTTCACTCACAACTAGCTTCGTTCCACGAACGTTTGGTCAAAATAGGAGACAAATGCCTCTGCTAAGTACATTTGTTTGAAGCACCCTGACAGGCACACTCTTCCGTTGTCCACCCACCAATGTTAATCTCTTAGAAGAATTAAATTCTTGAGCACTTAACGTAGCTCAATGAATATGATAAAAATTCACCAATATTCTTCTGTGTATTAGCCGGGAAATGTGCCTGGACAGCGAGAATAATGATTTGTGCCTGAATTAACATTAACAAGTTACATAAATCTCACAAAATGATATGCTAAACTTAAGGCACATATGATGTAGTCATCACTCATCACTGCTCCAGCCGGAGTCTGGCGTCATCTCTGCTGTCGGGTTTTGCCAAACGACAAGCATGAAACAATCACCAGCACTTGCTGAAGTGGTTCGTGAATATATTATTTTCACATGTTGAGGTTGCCAGCCTCATTTATAACCACTAAGCAAGAAACATGTCACATTTTACATTTGTAAATAAATTGTTTACACTTACCCCAAAATTGTGGGGAATACACAATCTCCTTGCACAGATTTAGATTGGACACTGCTCTGTATTAGATGCTTCGAATCACTTAGGTCTGGAAATTAGAGTTAATTCCTCTGACGGCGAGTGTTCTGCGAAATCAATGGCCTGGGAAAACTTTTGTTTAATTCCTCTATGACTTGTGATCAAATTCCTAGGTTTCCAGTCTTGTATTTAAAATGCGTGTTTACTTGTAAATTCCTAAGTTGCACAATACTCGATCTGTTACTTATAGTTGTGAAATGTCTAAGTCCAATGTATCATTTTCTTTCTGGCTTTTAGGAGTCGCAAGTCTGACGTTTGCGATGCAGTGTGTCCGTGACTCCGATTTTGTTTTCGCCGAATGTTCCAATAGGATTCATTGTATATTCCGGCTCTCACCAATCAAATCTCTCTAGCACTGCGCTGGGTTGTTTCATTTAAAATATCCCCTCGCATATTTTAAAATATTAATTTTAATATTCCACGCGTGAGCTCGGCCTAATCATGCGGTAATATTTCCGGTGGCATCTTGTGCATAACTCATAAACACCATATGTGAACTCATTTGATGTCCAGATGCTAGCTATCGTCAATATTGTCTCTCCAGACAGATTATCGTGATAATCACACACAGGTATGGTCCAGTGAAACGATTATCTCATATCGACTGTGATCGTGCGTTCCCCAGACAGACAATCTTGGCTACCTATTCATCCTCGTACGAGACCATATTGTCTTAAACGAGGATCGTCTTCTATCAAAGGTGGCCGGTGACTGAGTCGATTGATAAGCGTATTACCTCTGACCGGTGATAATGACCGGGTATTTTTACGATAATACCACCGTTCACCTGGCGGAACGTAAATACGTTTGAGGAGTGGTAAATAAGATAAAGACAGCCCAATAGCAAATACGTCCGTAGGGGAGTGGAGTGTTAGAGACTTCACCCTACTAGACAGTAAAATAGTGAATGAAAGGGCATACAAATTGCCAAATATAAGTGGTTGGAGATAAAATGAAGAAAAGAAATGATACTGCCGTAGTGGCTAAAGGTGTGAGACAGCCACCAAAAGAACACGTCCAGGCGTTTCGTCACAGTTACATAGCCAGCATGAGGTCTTTCCGGCAGCTTCCCTAAGTTCTGTGACTGCCCTTGTCCTTGAGTGCCCCTTCAGGCCCATGTGTTTAAGTAGATCAGCGCTTTTTATTCAGGGTGCAATGGTTGCAAGAAAGCTCAAAATCCTATCCTCAAATGCTGAAAGGGTAAAGGGTGAAAAATCCCTGGATTTCAAACGGAAGAACGAGTACCCCCTAGGTGTGTATGACCCACCTTTTGGGGGCGCAAAACATGTCAGATATAGAAGGCAAATCGTAATAAACAATATATATTATATTTGTTCAAAAGAGAACAGTGGCAACGGTAATTAAATACCGAACCTTAGCCACATTTTGCAAATAAATGTTCTCAAACCATACCTCTATCTCATAATTTTATTTATTAATTTTTATTTTTTTTTCTTTCATTTCTGGCATATGCTACTATCTAGAAGATAATGGAGTGCGAGGTTTCTTAAGATGCTGTAAAAGGGATGCGATACTTCTTAAGATGATATAAAGGGGTGCGAGGCTTCATAGGCTGCTTTAATGGGGTGTAGGGCCTATAAAAAGTTAAAAAGTACTGCCGGAGATCCTAATCTGAGGCAGCCAAAAGACCTCTTACGTCTACTTCTATAACTATGACTTTTTACTATCAACCCATCACGTCTCAGTTCCTTAACCAGGTCATTTTTTTCGAATGTCTCAGGAGCTTACTGCTCATCCAATCTGGATTATTTTATAGGCTGAGATGTAACGATATACACAAGTACATTTCTGAAGTGCGTGTTCTGCCAAAAAGGAGGGAAATGGAAATATGCTCGAAATAATGGAAAAGTGTATGATAGCCATGGCATAGGCTGTGATCTCAGAAATCAAAAACCCTTCTTAATCTGCTCTCTCTCTCTGTCTCATCTCTCTCTCTCTCTCTCTCTCTCTCTCTCTCTCTCTCTCTCACTCTCTCGCCCTCTCTCTCGCGCTATCTCTCTCTCGCTCTCTCTCTCTCTCTTTCTCTCTCATTTGATTGCCTTCTCAAGTTGTCGCACAGCTTCTTGTAAGGTTGAACTATACTGTACGAGTGCTCTCGGAATTGCAAAACGGAATCATGTATCACGAGCATTTGAGAAAATGAAGTAAACAAATATCAACATGATAACAAACAAAATAAAAATAAGAAATAAGGACAAAACATGAAACAAACCCAGATAACAAACATTACATTTGGCAAAACGTAGCCAAAACAAATAGAAGAGTGCAAACACTCTTGAATTTGTTTACCCACGATGGAAGATTACAGAATTCTTACGACTGATAAAATATTTTATTCCAGTGGGTTGTATCGATAATAGATTTTATCTATAACGGTAGACTGGATGAAATTTGCATCGACAAATAGTCAGGAAGCTATTAAACACAATTATGTTAAAAAAAGGTAGTCTCATAGCAGATACAGCCGTCGGGAAAAGACTTGTTAGAGACTTCACTGTATTAGGTCTAGCTTCGAGAGGTGGGTGATTAGCTCTCTCTCTCTCTTTCTCTCTCTTTCTCTCTCTCTCTCTCTAGCTGCTTTTGCCTTTCTAATTCAAGAGCAGAGTCAGGTACCCATTTACCACAGTGGTTATGTTTACATAGCCGAGGAATAATATTGATCTGACTGCCGCTGCGTCTCGAAACATTTGTCAGGCCACAGTGTCCAATTATGACTGATACACTGAAGTAAATTGTGTTTGCACAATAGAATTAGTGTAAGTGCTGTGATGTTTGGGTGATATCGCTTAAAACAAAAGGTATTTTTTTTCGTTTTAATTAATAATGCATTGTGAATGGGGAAGGCGAGTCCGTTCACCAAAACTGGCAAATCTGGAGTCGAGTCGAGTCGCTAATGGCTTAATTGCAAGAAGTCTAGAGTTGAGGTGCTGCGGTGACTTAAGTCAGACTCGAATTCGAGTCGCTTGACTCAAGTCAACAACACTGCCATTTACAGCTGGGTAGACTAGAGCCTGGCACCACCGTGTTTTGCACCCATATCTTTGCTGGAAGAGGCCAGCGCTGTAACCACTCTGCCAGTGGAACGGTTTGCTATTTATTACACAAGAAAACAATTTTGAAAGAGGTAATTATGAAAACATATTCCAACTAAATATCATGCCAGTACTGTTGTATGACTGAGTGTATAACAAAAAACAATAACCGAAATATTACAGATGCTTGTAAATGGGTGCTGGCAAGGATTTAAATGGTCCGGCAAGATTACCAACGTAGCACTGATTACACGAACTAGAGATGAACCAGTCGAGCAAGAAATGAGAAGTGGACGCTAGCGATGGATTGGACACACAGTAAGGAAAACTGTTGATAAACACTTTAAACAAATAAAGAGGGGAAGACCAGAGGCCTGTAAACAGTAAATTAATAAATATTGTACACATAAAGGTATGTTTCAGGCACTCGTGAGAAATAAAGAAGTACAAAACTAGACAACAGACAAACAACAGAAGTGATAGCCTTGCTGGAGAATCGAACTCAGGATATGAGAATAGTTTGATTCGCTTCTGTAGCTAGGCGGTGTTGCCGTTCAGATGAACCTGGATTCGATTTCCCGGCGAGCCCATCACTTTTGTTGTTTTTCTGTTGTCTAGTTTTCTACTTCTTTATTTCTCATGACTGCCTGAATCATACCTTCATGTGTGAAATATTTATTTAAAACTGTTGATAGAATGACCAGATAGTTCTAATTCTGGAACCCCAGGGTAGGCAGACCGACAAATACGTAGAGAAGAGAGCTGGAGACGTAAATGAAAGGTCATGGAAAGACCCCGAGCCGATGGCACACGACAGGACGAACTGGCATGTGTATTTTGAAGGCCTATGCTCCTTGGAGATCTAGAGGGTATTGATTGATTGATTGACTGATATATTGAAAACTTAACAAACACATTTTTTACTTCGAAGATGTCAAACAAGAGATGAAGATAGCTAATGAAACTTATAACAATACTAGTGTGGGCCTGAAATAAACAACAGACGGCCTGATGGTTGAACGTGAAGTTCCAAGAAGTCTCCGAGAAGACAATAAAAGAACAGGATTACTGTCTTCTCAAGCACATCGCAGAAGGTAACTAATATGAGATTGTGCGTAGTGCTGGCAACTTCATCATGTCAAACAGATTGCTACTGAAACTACCGTACATGAAAGCTTTGATGCCGGTTTCTTCAGTGCCCTCTTAAGGCATGGGCATACTGGGCAGTGCCCAGGGGTCCCACGATTCTAGTGGCCCCATGCTGGGATGCTGCCATATTGTTCATAAGACATCTCTTGGCAGAGTGGAAAATTACTCGATCTCTCGCTGGAAAGGCATGGGATTCAAATCAAACAAGACGTGGGTAAGTTGACGAATTCGTCATCTTACCCAATATGCGTTTTAAATTAAGTACAATGGGGCAGCAGCGTTTGAACTAGCTTTCACTCATGTGCATGGAAAATGACATCCTGAAGACCATTGACTTCAATCCAATTATAAATCAATTCTCTGCAAAGAAATGTCGCGAACGATTGTGTTGATTAATAATAAATAATTCATACCGTACAATCTCCGTCTGTACGGTGTACCAATTAATTATCGTTTATTTGTTTAAATGTTTGTGTTTTTCAAGGCTTATGCTATATTGTTATAGGTTGTGTTGATTAATCCTCGCATTTCTTATAGCATGCTTATGACGGGTGATCTCATTCCTTAGGTCTCTAGTCTTTGTATTTAAAAATACGGGTTTACTTGTAAGTTTTAAAGTTGCCAAAATACTCTGTCCTGGTCCTTTAAGTTTCCAGTCTTTTTATTTAAAAAATGAGGATTTACTTTTAAGTTTCAAAGTTGCCCAAATACTTCAATCTGTCACTTATAATTTTAGAATCCTTTGTCCAATCCTTCTCTCTGGCTCTGGTGAATTGCTAGCTTGACGTGGCGATGGCTTCTGATTTGTGACTCCGATTTCGCTAGATTGTATTTCCATTTCTCAGTTCAAATCGTAGATTGTACTTCCAACGAATTTGCCAATGAACGTCAAAGTCTATTCCAGCTCTCTAATTAAGCCAATGGTAAGCTCTTTAGAACTAAATTGGTCGGGGTGTTAAATCATAATATCCCCCGCGTGTTTTAAAATATCACATCTTAAAATTCCAGGGCGTGACCTCTTTTTCATAAGGCGGTAATACTTCCGATTGCATCTTTATGCAAACTCACAAACAAATCTGTGAACTTATTTCCTGTCTAGATGCTTTCCCATCTATTGTCTCTCCAGACAGATTATTAGTAATATTGATACAAAGATGGTCCAGCTGAAACGATTATCTAATTATCACCCGTGTCTTCGCACACCCCAGACGGCTTTACCAGACAGACAGACAGGCCGCGAACCCAGGTGGTGTAAAGGGCAATTTTTACTATCTTGCAATATAATACATTTATATTCTTATTATGTTCGCAAATATTTTGTAAGCAAAGTATTTCCTTTTTAAGTGCTTAAGGAGAAGTCATTTTTGGGTTGCTTCCCTTGAAAATAGTTCTGTCATCTTCGATCGGACTCCGCAGACGACTCTAGGCCTAGTTACTGGGTAGGAATAGTCGCTATCTATGGCCTACTTAGGACACTGTCTTTATATGTCTTCATCGCTAGAAAAGGTGGCTAGACGGAAACTAAGGTGATCCATAAACGTAGCATTTTGCCGCTGATAATCCTGTCTAAGTGTTTATTCTCTTTTGCCAAGGAATGGCAAAGTTATATTTCGCATAAAAAGGTAAAACCACAATTTATTATGAACTTGGGCTTCGCCATCGTTGTTGATAAGCAGATGCACAGTGGTACTTTTAAAAAGAATATCCATTCAAAGGAAGAAGACATTCCTATGTATCAAATTGTATGAAAACAAATCTATGAGAGGAGAAATGAGGCATTTAAGAAGCTAAGAATAGTGTGGCTGCCATAAAATATGTCGAGTGAGAAAAAATAATAGAACGATCGCTACATGTGAACCCATGTCTGGGATTCCTATATTATGAAAATATTATATTGAAAAAGAAATTCGCTGTTATACTATGTATTGGTTATGGTCTGCTGGAGTAAAGGATGATTTACATGATGGAACGCTGAATGCTTATTTACGAATGCTCCATTATGATATTTGCCAAGCATGAATGCTAACTTAAGATGATATTCCTGTGATCAACATTATGCTGTCTATGTCGACATTTGTTCCTGGAACCATACACGTACTGTCCAAGTGAACATTAAATGTTAAAAAAGACCACCGTATCCAGTACAACGAACGTTGATGTTACTACCAACCTGTCAACTCTATCGAATCATTCTACCATTCGCGTACTGACATTCAGATACTCATTGTTTACACTACACATTCTTGTCGGAGCCTCAAGCATAGTTGACAATGTTACACTTTACTACACCAGGCAACTGGTGGATTACTTTAGTAAAAATAAGATGCTTTGAAATGTTGATTCTGACCTTATTGACATTGGAAATATTTTAGTTCGGTCAAAGTCGCAGTAGTGTGAACATGGTATTGCTACATGAGAGATGCACTGAGTTAATGAGAAATAGGCGACTGCTACATGGGGCATGCACTGAGTTAATGAGAAACATTCTACTGCTACATGGGGCATGTACTGAGTTTATGAGCAATAGGCGACTGCTACATGGGGCATGCACTGAGTTAATGGGAAATATGTCACTTCTTCATGGGAGACGCACTGAGTTAATGTGAAATAAGCGACGGCTACATGACAGATGCACTGTGTTAATTTAATAGAAGCGACTGCTACGGGAGAGGTGCACTAAGTTAATTTGAAATAGGCGACTGCAACATGAGAGACGCAATGAGTTAATGTGAAATACGTGACTGCAACATGAGAGGCACACTGAGTTCATTTGAAATACGTTACTGCAACATAAGAGACGCACTCAGTTAATGTGAAATACGTTACTTCAACATGAGAGACGAATTGAGTTAATCTGAAAATACGCGACTGCAATATGAGAGACGCGCGGAGTTAATGTGAAATAGGTGACTGCTACATGAGAGACGCACTGAGTAAATGTGAAATACGTGACTGCAACATGAGAGACGCACTGAGTTAATGTGAAATAGGCGACTGTTACATGAGAGACTCACTGAGTTAATGTGAAATAGGCGACTGTTTCATGAGAGACGCACTGAGTTAATGTAAAATAGGCGACTGCTACACGAGAGACTCACTGAGTAAATGTGAAATACGTGACTGCAACATGAGAGACGCACTGAGTTAATGTGAAATAGGCGACTGCCACATGAGAGACGCAGTGAGTTAATGTGAAATAGGCGACTGTTTCATGAGAGACGTACTGAGTTAATGTGAAACAGACAACTGCTACATGAAAGACGCACAGAGTTAAAGTGAAATAAGCGACTGCTACATGAGAAGCGCACGGAGTTCATGTGAAATACGTGACTGAATGTAATTAAAAAGCTATTCAATTCAAATTTAAAGAAAGTTTTCTCTCGAGGGATTAAGCTTAATTCTCATCGAGGGTAAATTCTGAGGTAGATGGGGTGGTGGAATAGGAGAAAGGGACTCATAACTATGTGTCGGAAAACGCAATACACAGGAGAGCGTTTTGTTTCTATTCTTTTACCATAGTTGTTGGTGGTACCAGTTGAGGGTACTATCTCTGTAACAAGAAAGGAAAAGTGGCCTGAGCTTAAAGATGAGGGACCAACTTCGTAGACACTCCCTGACATTTCTGGGAACGTGCTACACCCGGCAACCTTGACCAGCGACGAGCGTGATCAATCTACCAAGAACCAACCCATCAGAAGGAGCAGATCCGTCCCTGACAGCTAAGTAACGCCTAAAAGCTGCCAAGTGACCTCCGTTACACACTTCTATTACATTACAACAGTCATGACAAACTTTTTTAAAATAAATAATTATTCATTTCTTTAAAACCTTGTTAAAACCTAAATGACAATTAAATCTGTTACTTGTAAATATACAAATTTAACGTCGATTTAATCATTTTGAATGTACTGCATGGTTCTGTCAGTCAGTTTACTAAATACTCTAAACAGAGCTATACCATAATAAGAAGAATTAAACTGAGTAAATCAGGGTGAGGGCTTGAACGAGCTGAAATTAATAATTGCTAATTTCTTCAAAAAAGGCAGCGGACCCATATAAGTTAACAATTGCCCTGCCAATTGTGACGGTATTGCCTCCCCTGCTTTGCAGTAGTGGTCCAGCAGTGGCCAAAACTCAAGAGTATCTATTATAGGCTTCAATGGAGTCTATCTTTAAACAAGATTACTCTTGGCAGAAATGTAGATAGAAGAGCAGTAAAGCTTCTATCACACGGGAGTCTTCACAAGATATTCAGATAAGCGAAAACAATGCTGGCTGTTGCTGTGCACGTTAATTCTGTAATCTGCCGGCACTTTTTATGAAGGATTTAAGCAATGGTATATTCTAGCTCGTTAAGCTCCCACCCCTGAGTTAATCAGTGGAATTATTATTATAATATAGCTCTGTTTAGAGTGTGTATTTAGTAACTTTGACTGAGACAAACATGTAGTACATTTAAACGGATTGAATCGTAGTTAAATTTGTAACATTACAAATAACAAAATTTAACAATAACTTATGAGCCGCGCTAGCGTAGTGGTTACAACACCGCTCTGGCGACCGGGTGATACAGGATCAAACCGGGGCGACGGCATTTGAGGATTTTTCGTCGACCGGGATTTGAACTGGATTAACTCGAGACCTGGCGAGGACATTTGAAGGAGTGTCGTCGACCAGTGACTGGCGGCTCCTGAGCCGACCCAGCTGCAATGGGTACCTCCGAAATCGGCGAGTATTTGCCTGAATGGCGAGGGACACCTGTCTCTGTACAAGAAATAAAGGGATACTCACGTAAAATCAATGTCAGGTTAGACATAAATAATAACCTGAGATTTCGCCTCGAGTATTAGTGGGCGTACGAAAAAAAAAAAAACGAAAAAAAAAAACAAAAAAAAAAAAAAACAATCACTTTAAGTTTTAACAGTTGGAAAATAATTTGAATATTTATGAAAAGGATTTAATCACTTGAATGGGATTTAACTGAATACAGGAGGTCACTTTTGGCAGAGGATAATTTCACTTAGCTGCCAATGGTAGTTTCTTCTCCCGCTGGGTCAGTTCCTTTCACTCTGCTCTAGCTCGTCTCTGGCCAAAGTTCAGGTGCCACACGTTCCCAGAACGTCAAGCTGTAACGGCCAAGTTGGTTCTGGGTCTGTCTATAAGACCCTCTTATGATGGCGTCTCGCAACACGTCAATCCACTTCTACCTTCACTTGGTCCCAGAGATATTACTTTCTGCTGGTACCACCAATAACTGGTAATAGAAATAGAAACGAAATGCCTTTCTGAGTATGGCGTCTTCCGACACAGTTATGTGCTCCCCTTTTTCATTCTACCATCATGTCAGAATTTACCCTCGATGAGAATTAAATTTAATCCCTCGGGATAAAACTTCCTGTACATTTAAACTGAATAGCTTTAGCTTTACATTACATTTAAATGAAAAGGTTAAACGTACAGATACAATATCTTTTACATTTACATCTCCACTGTTTAAAAAGTGTTCACAATATAAATTCTTTTATGTTTCATTTATATTTATACTTATGGAAAAGTTTGAAACTTCTATTAATTTAAAATTAATATTTTCACATAGACATTTACACTGGTTTAAAGCGTGAAGACTTACATTAATTTTGAAGTGAATATGTTTATAGGGACATTTACACTGCTTTGAAAATGTAAATATTATACTTAGAATGTACGTCATTTCTTTCATCTTTCCCTCCCTGCTCCACAGGGAACCTGGAACTACTTTATGCTTTTAGTTCTCTTTACGAAACTATCAATAAAGCAATCACCAGCCCGTGCAGTGGTGGTTTATGAATCATAATTCTATACGTTGAGGTTGCCAGCCTCAAATGACTTTGACATCCAATAGCGAGTTTCACACATCAAACTTCACATGGTAATATACGCTTGTATATAGATTTATGTTAGTTCACATATGAATTTTGTTTCTTCAGTTTTCTAGTCCCGGGGTTCCTTTTTAAAATTTGAAAGAGATGTCCTGTGCTTTGTAAGTCTTATCTGGTTCTCCAATAAAAGGTCCGGTTAACAAAAAGGAATTATGAATCTAGTCTTCACTCTGGCGAGGTCTGATGTTGTCTTGGCGAGCGTGAAATTCACAATAAAAAAACTGCGAAATGGCCAGGCTATATTCCTATTTTCTAAAGCGTTGTTGTTATGAATCTAATCAGAAAGATCCAATCATTTCAAATCATGCAGATAGGGTGTGATATTTCAAAATAGTCCCACGTGAAATAAGGTGCGTGCCTGCAAAGGTCACGTATTACCATATATGGACATCTGATGCCTCGCATACACTCTCACAAACACATTTGTCTAAAATGTAATAAATCCATGACTACTTTTAACCAAGTGACCGGAAGCGATTATATCACACTTGTCTGCTCACATGTCACACAGACAGTAATCTAGTTATCTGTCGTATGAGTACGCAAACTCCGTGTCTTATCGGTGATTAAGCCGATAGCGCTGGCCGATGTACATGTTAATCTGCCGCGCCTATAACCAACAAATCTGGGTAGCGCCAACCAAATGTGATGTATCATATCAGCCGCTCCTTGCAAATGTGATATTTATCACCTACAGGGTGCTTTGATGAAATCAAATATCTGCTACTTAGCAGAAAAATAAAAAGGAAAGAAAGAAAGATAGAAAGAAAAGTGCGATAATTGACAGCACATAATAAAAATCAGTATCACAAATGTACCAATTCTGCCGGAGAGAACCAAAGATCGCTAAGAGGTCGTCCATTTCGTCACACCAATGCAGCATTGTTCTTGACTTCGGAAATATCTTATGGATACTCCCCTGAGATAGAAGCATCATTATCTTTCTTTCTACAATTCTGCCAAGAGTAATCTTGTCCGAAGGTAGACACCTTTGAAGCCCATATTAGATACTCTTGAGTTTCGGCCACGGTTGGACCACAACTGCAAAGCAGGGGAGGCAATTCCGTGACAAAATTACAAGTCGATTTACGGGATCTCTTTGATTGAAGATTAATCGATCGATTTCTAACAATTTGACAACTTATTAAAAATCTTTAATAATTTTGTTTTTAAATCACAAAAAAACTTTTTTCATTTTGCTTTTTATAGTGTTACATCGTCCTGAAAATGTAATGAAAATAATGAAAAGTTAAAACCACACCCTTTATTATTATTGACCATACTTGGCTAATTATATATCTAAAGCCTGTGACAAAGCAAATACTCATGCATTTAAGGGGAACACAAAAATTACTTTTAAAAATGTAATACTTGTAACAAGGACTAAATTACATTTTTCATCGATTACAATTTGTTCATCAATTAATCGTACAAAAACTCATTCTTAATATATATATATATATATAGATATATGTATATATATATATATATATATATATATATATATATATGTATATATAGAGCTATATATATATATATATGTATATATATGTTGTTGTATGTATATATATATATATATATAATATATATATATATATATATATATAATTTATATATATATATATATATATATATATATATATTTACTCCAATATTAGTTTTTTAAAACTATAAGATACGAATTATTAAAATGGATCACCAGATGCGTCAAGCGTAGCAGCAAAATAATTGTAAGAATATAATATGCGTCGGTTCGTTCACACTTAAAACAGTTGTGTATACACATTAGCAATTTATGTATTGACTGTGCAACTGTTTTCTACAAAATACAACAACAACAACAACAACACCTGACATCAAGATTTATGCTGGAATAAAAGAACACTATGCAGTGTAACATGAAATATCATATCATCATCATCATGTTCCATGTTGCTCCCTGTGGAGCATGGAGCCACGACTGTAGTTGATCCCCTTGCGGGAAGCCTGCACCAAACATTCACATGTTCATGCAGTGGTGTTTTTGTAGCAATTATTTTTACATGATGAGTTTGCCAGCCTCAAGCACTACCTTATATTCATCACCTGAAGAAGCAGGTACCCTATTCTTTCCTTGCCACCTCAGACTTCCCTCGGGAACTACAACGGGGCAAAATGAAATATAACATTGAAAAAAATAAAACAATGTAATAATTACCGAAATCAGATAAGAAACAGTATCCAACAAAATGGCACTCGAACAAAGATTGAAAATTTCCAATTACAGTCCAATTCTCTTGGCACCAAAACATACACAACAAAGTTGTCAATAAACATTGAAACTTTATCTATGTAAAACACTCTTCAGCGCTTACATCCAAAACATAACGAACGGAAATCACAGAAGATAAGCTCTAGTCTTGCGTGACAAATTTTCAGCGACAGTCTGACCCGCCGGAACTCACACACACGCAGCCTCAGCTTGCTAGTCAAAGACGTGAGTAGTGGGTGTTGGTGTGCGTGCTCACGGTTTAATGCTGCAGGCCATGTTCAAAATTTGTAACGTTCAGGGCAGTCTCGTTCTAACTAAGCTACACATTGTCAATCCCGCAGGACGATCTTCACGCGGAGACATAAATGTATAAAGTCACGCACAGTCCTTGTGATTATCAAAATTGTTTTCAGTTGGAGTATTGCCTCGTGTTATGAGAAGCAGATATCTGGAATTTATCTTGACAACAGGAAAGAGAAAAAGGAAAATGGAAAGAGTACGACAAACTACTGGACAGTTTGAAATCATGGCATGAAAAGATGTCAACAACAGAACTGGTTATTAGTACAGTGGCAAGAAATTGTAGAGAGACAGGACATAATTGCCTTCGCCACCTGACACAGTACTTGAAGAAAAAGAAGTTACCTCGTGGTAAAGCACGCTCCGTCCAACCTAAACGCAGGATCCGTTGGATATGTGGGGGGCGAATGTCAAAATATTAGCGATCTTGCGGCCTGGTACTATATCCTGGTGTGAACCAAAAGGCAGAAAAGCGATATCATCAATATGTCAATACTTGAGAATTATTATGCAATACATGAAGATGAACGATGTTATGAACTTGAATAATGAATATTTTATATATATATATATATATATATATATATATATATATATATATATATATATATATATATATATATATATATATATATATATATATATACACACACACACACACACACACTGGTGTGTTACACAAATCTTCTATCAACGACACATCCTGACCAGTGTACACAAATAACAATGCCCTTGTACAGTTAACAAAGATAATCATTAATGCGGTCAAATGCCGTTAAAATTACGGTACACATTGATAACTTCTTCGAATAGAGACCGCAGTCAGCGACTCATAGCTTGACTGCCTGCGTCAGGACCAGCGAACCAGAGCTGGTCAAGACCGTGCTCCACCTCCACGTGGTGGTCCTGGAAACAGTCTGCAGCAGTGCAGGCTGGCTGAGCGAGCACGGATCGTAATGGAAAGGCAAACCCGGTCCTAAAAAATGCCATGCAGAAGTCGGATGTGTCGACCAAAAGGTGCAGATATCACAGCTACGTTGTAAACAGACACAACGCAACCACCGTCCTTTTCAGGGCGCACGAGGAAGAAGAAGAAGATAACTTCTTCTTCTGCTAGCACCGTGCATATGCGATCATATCTCTTAACAACTTCCTGTCTCAGCCATTACTTATCAATTCTGTTGAGATCCGCGCTGGTGTAATGGCTACGGCGTTGTACTAACGACCAAGTTTTCATGGATCAAACCCGGGCGTCAGCGTTTAAAGGAATGTTTACGACCGGAAATTTGACTGAATAACCCGATCGGCTCCTGCACATAAATCCCGTGTGGATGGGAAGGAGCGAAGCTCCTGACCGGGTTGGAAGGAAAGTCCACTGACCCCACCACCCCCCCCCCCCCCCCCCCCCCCCCCCCCCCCCCCCCCCCCCCCCCCAGCCTCGCAATGACATGTCATTGGGCCAAAAGAGCTGGAAAGCTCGAGTGCCGCTGGTTAGAGAGAAAAAAAATCAATTATGTTATTTACTTCTTTCCATGCCATGATGTCAAAATGTCCAGTATTCTCCATCTGTTGTTCTGTATCTCTGTTTATTTCAATCTTACCTGTTGTCACGATATATTCTAGCTTACCTGTTGTCACGATATATTCTAGCTTACCTGTTGTCATGATATATTCTAGCTTACCTGTTGTCACGATATATTCCAGCTTTCTTCTTCTCATTACATACATATAGAAAGTGAATTACTTCCTTCTAATATGAGGAATATGCAGGGCCGGCTCAACCGACGGTGCAACCCGTGCATTTCCCGGGGCGGCAAGCTTTGGGGGGCGGCACAAATTTGTGTTCCTTATTTTCACAATCCCGCCAAATATTCCGCCTTGAGATGCCTTTGTACATCCCTGGGAGAATGTTTTCTTGTGACCAGAGATCACGTGATATACACTGTCTCGGGATTCTCAGTCAGTTCAGTGAGCAGTTTATTTAAAACAGTTTTAATATTCAAATAGATATAATGTCCGATAAAAGAAAAAATTATCAGGTGCCGAATATCGGAAACGGAAACTGGAAATAGAACGCGATATTCAAAAACATAGCGGGGCTTTACATAAATATCTAAAAATTGAAACAGCTGATGTAGGACAGAAGAAAATAAGCAAATGTACCGAAACAAATGATTCTGAGCTCATGGCAAGTACTTCTAACTCGGACCCCAGTAACGTAGATATTACTCATCATCATCATCAGTTGCCATCTCCACAACGAAGGTTGGCTGTAATGGATCTCCAACGTTTTCTGTCTCTTGTCTTGGTGGTGCACGCTGATAGACTCTTTCCTGTCCATCTCTTGATGTTATCTTCCCACTTATAGCGCTGTCTTCCCCTTGCACGTTTGCCTTCAACTCTCCCTTCTGTTATGGTCTTCTGCAAGGTGTTATGCCTTTTTATGTGGCCAAAGTATTTTAGCTGCCGAACTTTGACCTCCCTCATTAGTTCTCTTTTCATACCTAGATTTTCTAGGACCTTGTAAAAATGTTGTTGTTTCTGGCCACTACTGTAAAGTCCACTGTAGTGTGCTGAGTTGATGATACCAGGCATGCTCCAGTCTAACCAGCTGTAAATGGGTAACTCACTCTAGTCCTGAGTTAGGGAAGGCAAAGACAGCAAGGCAGTGTCTGCTATGGGATTACTGTCAAGTAATCGTTCCTCAGGTGGTACTGGTGGTCATCAATGTAAAGGGTAGAGTATTCTTCCTGCTCGTTACACATGAGACAGGCAAGTACAACAAAGGTCAACTCAACCGACGCAGGATTGTGTATGTATGGAGTAAGAGTGGAAAACACGCGAATGGTGTACTGTTCGATGTAGTTGACACTTGATACTATTTCACTCACACTCTTAGGCAAGTCAAAAATGTTAGGAACCGCTGTTGACGTTTTCTATGCTTTTAATATTGACGCACACACTTGGACAGCACGGAATACAGTCATGAGTATGTTGACATAGCAAATCATTAGGTAGCAGAATAGTAGTACATTTCATGCAGCATTCAATATAATAAAGTCATACAGTTTTTGGCGTACTATTGCCGTATCCCCTAACTGACTAAACGCATCAGTGGGTATGTGTGTAACCATACAAAGGGTTCACTGGAGGAACCTTTTCTCTGGCTAAGTTCTCCAGCTGTATATATATTAAATATTTAAATAACAAAGTTAAACCACAGTAGGGGTTTTCATCTTAATGAGATCTCCGTGCCACTGTCTGAATAGTAAGATTCATGATCCGTTCTTTGGACAGTGATCCATAATGCTGACAGGAATACAAAATGGCCTCCTTCCCTGAGTTTTCGCTCACTCGCCCAGCAGAAGGATAATTATTAGCCACAGTTAATTCATAACTTGAATATATAGGATTTCCTATAGTTTCCATACAGTCCCTTAGTCCGAAGGTTGCTTCATAAAGACATAAGCGCTGATGGAACCTGTCATCTTCATCAATCTATATTAAAGCGACCAACGATGCTCGAAAATACGATGTTTCATCTAGGTCTAACCATAAGGAGATCATCAAAGGAAAAACGGGTCTGGCTTTACCTGGAGTCCGAATTCAAACATAATGAAATACATAAGAAGAGTCTCTGACATCACACACTTGCAGAGACATTCCTTCCTTATGGAAAAATCATCCATAAATCACGTTAAACCTTTAACAGGACCAGCCCTTACAAAATACACCACCGGCCATTACGACCGTCTTCTTCGGAACTCACTACAACTCTCTAGGACAACGGATACCTCCGCCAGAGTTCGCTATAGTCCGACCTTAGCATACGAAGATATACAATATAAAACTAAATCTTCTTGTACTAGACAAGTAATACATATAAATTCAGGCCATTAACATCTTGAACAGGATCAATCTATTTTCTGGCCCTAACAAACGAGAACTGACATGACGTCAATATTCATACGCCGAATCAAACGTATAAATCAATCATGGATTATCTCGCTTTCCCCAAGGGAAGCATTTTCGTACACAAATAAATTATTTAATATACATATCGTATTTTTGTAATCTGTGCATTCAAAAAATACGTATGCAACAGATCACCACACCCCCCGGGAAAAAAAATGGTACATTTTTTTTTAAATACATCCAGGAGCAACATACAATAGGCTCACAACGCACGAATAACAATGCGCAGATGATAAGCATTCCAAACAAATGTAACGCTTAATATAAGGCTAAGTCGTCCTATGGTACGACAAGTGAGAATATATCTCAGGAACCAGAGAAAGTTTTTTTCTCTGAGTATACATATTTCCAGAGAGGTGTCACCAACGCATACTACAATACTGGCAATGCCACAATTTCTACACTAGTTTATCCAAAAATTTCATCTTAGGTATTTTAACATCATGATTATCAAAGACGAACAAAATATCAAAAGATCAGCGGTGAATATACATCAATGAACCGCTACGTAGTGAAATATCAATATATATGATACATTACGCACGTATACACATTTTAGTATAGAAACAATGTAGTAGAGTTAGATCTGTAAAAATATCAAGATCTGACGGTTAAGTGGAATCATGTGGAGATCTACCGTCGTAACGAGATCTATCAAAATTATGATCTCTCTTGAGACCATTTCTCTTATTTGAACTCCAGTTACCATAATTGTACTTATTATTCCCCTTATGATCAAAATTCCTATCAGTAGGGTTTTGTTGTCCACAAAAATAATTATCATAAGGTTGGCAACCTCTATTGAAGTTCCTATAGTTAGTGGAATTATAATGTTGAGCAACATCAAATTGCTTCCAGTTCTTCGAAGAAGAACCATTACGTGAAAAATGAAAATTAACACGTGATGAACGCCCTTGGCGCTGTTCATAATTATGATTATATTTTCTAGCACAATTGTTGTTATTTTTGCCTGTGGCAATGTGCTTAACAGAAGGATCGTACTGCTTGGGCTGAGTACGATGTGTACTAACAGTTTTATTCTCTTTTACCAATCTATCAGAACCTTGAAAAGTTGATGCACGGTTTTTCTGAGGAATCTTGTCATGACATTTATCAAAGTCCTCACCGTGATCCAAAAGACTGACACTTGATTTACTTTTGTCGGCCTCACGCCAACACCCATTAGAGGCAGTATCGTTATTTCGTGGGAAACCATATTTTCCACGAAAAGATTTGCTCACATATTGTTTCATGTTACTACTAGCATGTCGTTGACTCTTTGCACTAACATAGTGACCATCAGATTTGTGTTTAAATCTATTCACCTTATTATTAGACAACATCTTATTGTTCAAAACAATATCTAACAAACCGTCGACCCTCTTACGAAGTTTTGTAACTTCCATTTCTGCCAAAGCTTTCTCTCTAGAAAAAGCTTTCTGAGTTTTCTCATTAGTTCTCACTTCCCAGTTATAATCTAACTTTGTAACACGTAACTGAGAAATAAGAGACTTCTCTTTAGCAATGCTATCTTTAAGATCCTTTTTCAATATTGTCAACTGAGATGTAGTTTCTAGAACCTTAGTATTTTCTTGAACAAGTTCAAGTTTCATTGCTTCCATAACTTTCTCATCTTTTACCTTATTTGCTCTCAACTGCGTCAACTCCAGTTGTAGTGACTGCATCTCAACCCTTAATTTCTCATTGTCCATTTTGACTTGTTTCAAGTCCCCGGTGCAAGAATTTCTTTACAATACTGCTCGTATTGAGCCAAGCTCATATCATCTTCAAATTTATTTTTCTCATTCATTTGAGATTGTGTTAATTTATCCTTACGAGTAAGAACTAATGTTTCTATAATCTTCCACAGTAGTTTCAAATCAAGCGTGGAAGAGCTCACCTTATCTACCTGATTACCCAACATCTCTTTTAATGAGGTCACTTCATCTTCCAGCTCCTTTTTCTCAATGAGTAATCTTTCAATATTTTTTTGTTTTTCCTCAGTCACTTTCTCCTGTTGACACAGAACCTTTCTGAGTCCTTGATTACCCCGATCAAGCTTTGTTACTTTTTTATCCAGAACTTTCATGTTCTGCTCCATCGTAATTTGCTTAGTAATCTTTTCTTTCAAAAGAGTTACCTCATCTTCTAACTCTTTCTTTTGTCTAAGGGAGAATTCACCAAATTTCTTATTATCCGCTATCAATTCCGTCATCTTACATTTCAATGTAGCATTTTCACAATTCATTTCTGAGAACTTCTTCTCATTCTGCCTTTTTAACTGTTGTAGCTCATCAGTAATAGCTTTCTTGTTAACCTGAAGATCATTTATCGTTTTCCTCAACGCATCCAACTCAACAACATTACCTTCATCATAAAAGAGTGTGGACAGTGATTTAGATAGTCTAAATACTCTATCTTTAGAATAGCCATTTCTATAATTACATATAGCATATTCTCTAAGATCATCACTCGCTTGAAGTAGAAAATGCTCTGTGGCATAATCCTCACAGTCTTCACCAAATAAATGTAATTTTTTTCTTCCTTCCTGAAGAAAATGATGTACAACATCCATCATGTCTGATAATGTGAGATCAGTAACCTGAAAAAGTAAATAAATTACCTTATCCCATTTTAATGGGAGACAAGTCTATACTATAGACTTAGTCTTAGTGAAAACTTGTATGGTTATCTTGTTTATAATATAACCAATGATAACTTGAGTACCTGTGGAAAACAATATCTGTATATCCTAAACACTGTGGGAGACAAGCCTTACAAAGGTCTTGTATACTTCCTTAATGTAATAAATGACCATAAAGTACTGGTCTGTACTATAATATAAGTGTATTCAACTATACCTCATATATCATCTGTCAACTCAAGACATTCACAAAGGACAAACAAGAAAAGACAATATGAGAACATTTGCAGAAATCAAATTAAATCAAATAGAAAAAATCAAAGAAAATGATCACAGAATCTGTGATGATAACTGCAATAAGATAACAAGACAAATAACGCCACAGTGTATAAATATAAATTGTGTATAGAAATCAAAAATAGAAAAGGGTAGACCAACAAATGCAAACAAATCAAACAAAACTAAGGAACACAAAATTATTAACAAAAACAACGAAGAAAAGAACACCTCATCACAACTAACAGAAATAGCACCCGATGTTGCCAGCAGATTTCCAATAAAGAAAATCGCTCCCTATAGAACGCTAATATAAGCCCTATGTCACTTGGGAAATCTTATATTAGTCTCCTCCCAACCAGGCCCGCGACATATACACACAAATAATATACAAACATAAATACATGTAAACATGTAAACATAAATATATATAAAGCATAAATGCATATATCATTAATTAATTACATGTGTTGTGGTTGGAATGTGTTGCAAAGTATGCTCATCTTTCACTTTAATGGCACAGCTTTTAATCACAATAAACTGGCACTTTTAATCAATCTTAAATTATCTTATTACATTGTTCAATTTTTTTTTTTTGAGCATGAGAAGATCCACCGATGAAATAACAACACTTATGTTCTTCTTTAGCAAGGTAATCACACACTGTAACAACCGAACAGTTTATGTTCCTCAAAGTTTTCAGCTCTGTACTGCAACAAATGTCAACAAGCATTGACCCAGATCCATTTCACTTGTCAGAACAGGTCAAGCTGACATCGACCGTATAGTTCCTACTGGTGTTGATGTGTCACATTTTGCCAAAATACACGTTCTTGTTATACTTGGTGACTTCAATCATCAAGACTGCGAAGGCTGGACCCAGGAAACTGGCCTACCACTGTAGAATGTTGTTGTTTGACTAGCAACTACTGTAAAGTCCACTGTAGTGTGCTGAGTTGATGATACCAGGCATGCTCCAGTCTACCCAGCCGTAAATGGGTAACTCACTCTAGTCCTGAGTTAGGGAAGGCAAAGACAGCAAGGCAGTGTCTGCTATGGGATTACTGTCAAGTAATCGTTCCTCAGGTGGTACTGGTGGTCATCAATGTAAAGGGTAGAGTATTCTTCCTGCTCGTTACACATGAGACAGGCAAGTACAACAAAGGTCAACTCAACCGACGCAGGATTGTGTATGTATGGAGTAAGAGTGGAAAACACGCGAATGGTGTACTGTTCGATGTAGTTGACACTTGATACTATTTCACTCACACTCTTAGGCAAGTCAAAAATGTTAGGAACCGCTGTTGACGTTTTATATGCTTTTAATATTGACGCACACACTTGGACAGCACGGAATACAGTACAATGAGTATGTTGACATATGAGTTTTAGCAAATCATTAGGTAGCAGAATATAGTAGTACATCCATGCATGGCAGCATTCAATATAATAAAGTCATACAGTTTTTGGCGTACTATTGCCGTATCCCCTAACTGACTAAACGCATCAGTGGTATGTGTGTAAACCATATTACAAAGGGTTCACTGGAGGAACCTTTTCTCTGGCTAAGTTCTCCAGCTGTATATATATATTAAATATTTAAATAACAAAGTTAAACCACAGTAGGGGTTTTAATCTTAAATGAGATCTCCGTGCCACTGTCTGAATAGTAAGATTCATGATCCGTTCTTTGGACAGTGATCCATAATGCTGACAGGAATACAAAATGGCCTCCTTCCCTGAGTTTTCGCTCACTCGCCCAGCAGAAGGATAATTATTAGCCACAGTTAAATCATAACTTGAATATATAGGATTTCCTATAGTTTCCATACAGTCCCTTAGTCCGAAGGTTGCTTCATAAAGACATAAGCGCTGATGGAACCTGTCATCTTCATCAATCTATATTAAAGCGACCAACGATGCTCGAAAATACGATGTTTCATCTAGGTCTAACCATAAGGAGATCATCAAAGGAAAAACGGGTCTGGCTTTACCTGGAGTCCGAATTCAAACATAATGAAATACATAAGAAGATGAGTCTCTGACATCACACACTTGCAGAGACATTCCTTCCTTATGGAAAAAATCATCCATAAAATCACGTTAAAAGACCTTTTAACAGGACCAGCCCTTACAAAATACACCACCGGCCATTACGACCGTTCTTCTTCGGAACTCACTACAACTCTCTAGGACAACGGATACCTCCGCCAGAGTTCGCTATAGTCCGACCTTAGCATACGAAGATATACAATATAAAACTAAATCTTCTTGTACTAGACAAGTAATACATATAAATTCAGGCCATTAACATCTTGAACAGGATCAATCTATTTTCTGGCCCTAACAAACGAGAACTGGCATGACGTCAATATTCATTCGCCTAATCAAACGTATATAAATCAATCATGGATTATCTCGCTTTCCCCAAGGGAAGCATTTTCGTACACAAATAAATTATTAAATAGACATATCGTATTTTTGTAATCTGTGCATTCAAAAAAATATGTATGCAACAGACCTCCTTATTTGTTTTCATCTCTTTCCATGAGATACGCCCCATTCTTCTATATATCCACATTTCAAGAGCCTCAATTCTTTCTTCCAAATGCTTATTCATCGTCCATGTTTCTGCACCATACAGAAATGCAGAATATATATAACACTTTATGATTCTCAGTTTTAATTTGTGAGATAACTGTTTGGATATCAGTATATGTTTCATGTTGTTGAATGTAGCTTTGGCCATTCCTATTCTCTTCTTGATTTCTGTTTCACATCTGCCATCTTCTGTTATTATATGACCAAGATATACGTAGCTCTTGACTTGTTCCAGGATTTTCCCATTTACGCTTATCTTTAATGTGGGTTTATCGTCTGTTTTGCTAATTATCATAGTTTTTGTTTTTCTCAATATTAATGTCGAGTCCATATTCATGACTTATACTGTTCACTTGCTTCACTAGTTCTTGTAACTCCTGTTCGCTTTCAGCTAACAACACGGTATCATCTGCATATCTAAGGTTGTTTATTGACCTTCCACTGATGTTCAGTCCTGGTATTTTCTGTATCTGTTTGAAAATGTTTTCGGTGTATAAATTAAACAGGCAGGGGGACAGCACACAACCTTGTCTGACACCTCTTTTTATGTCTATGTATGATGAATAATTCCTTCCAGATCTTACTGTGGCAGTTTGCTCCCAATAAAGGTTACTGAGTGTTCTTATATCTTATCCATCAATACCTATGTCTTCGAGGCATTCAATTATTTTCTCATGATGGACTCTGTCAAAAGCCTTCTTGTAGTCAATGAAGCACATGTACATACTTTTTGGACCTCTGTATATTTTTCTGCTAATATTCTTAGGCAAAATATTGCCTCTCTTGTTCCACTGTTACATCTAATACCAAACTGTTCTTCTTGGATTTCGCTGTCTACCTTACTTTTTATTCTTTCCAGTATGGTTTTAAGCAGTATCTTAATTGTATGACTCATCAGGCTGATTGTTCTAAAGTCTGAACATTCTGTTGCATTTGGTTTTTTGGGCAATGTTATAAAAACTGATGTCTTCATGTCGTGTGGTATATATCCTGTATTGTATATATCATTGCATAGATCTGTGATTGTATCTATACCAAAGCTCTCCAGAGCATCTATCATTTCAATTTTTATGGTATCCATGCCTGCTGATTTTCCTTTTTGTATCATATGTATGGCATTCTCTACTTCTGATCTGAGAATGTTTGGGCCTTCATTAGAATCTGGTGATGGTTTTTTACCTCTGTTGTTCTCATATAGTTCTTTTACGTATTCTGCCCATCTGTTTGATATGTCTTTCTCATCAAGTAATATTACACCATTTTTGTTCTTGATATAGCTTCCTCCTTGTGCAAACCGCGACCTATTTGATAATTTCTTTATTTCTTCATGCATATCTCGTGTCATGTGCTTTGCTTCCAAGTCTTCTATTTCCTTGCATTTTGTTTCTATCCATTGTTCTTTAGCTTGTCTACACATAGTATGTATGTCATTGTCTATTGTTTTATATTCTGGAGTGTTTTTTGCTTTCTTTCTTTCTGCCATTTTATTCAAGATGTCATCTGTCATCCAAGTTTGATTTTTCTTAGACTCCTTTTTAGGTAAATTTGCATTTGCTGATTGTATGCTTGTTTTTAAGCATTCCCATTTTGCGGTTACTTTTTCTTCTGGGTTTTCTCTTCTATACTGCTCCATGCTTTCTGTCAATAACTGTTGATATTTATTTTTGACGTCAATTAAATATTTCTGTTTTATATCTGGTTGTTTCAGCGCTGATATTTCTATCTGTGGTTCCTCCTGTCTTCTGTTTCCTGCTCTTTTCAGCTTTATATTTACTTTGATGACGACTGGATTGTGATCTTAATTTATGTCGGCGCCAGGATGTGTCTTTGCACTTGTGACACTGTTCTTAAATCTATGTTTTATCATGATATAGTCAATGTGATTTCTTGTTACATCTCCTGGGCTTTTCCATGTGTATAATTTCCTTGGGTGGTGTTCAAAAAAGGTGTTACATATGACCAGCTGGTTTTCTTCACAGAACTGGATAAGTCTGTCTCCTCTATCATTTCTTGTCCCTAATCCATACTGTCCTACTATTTTCTTGTATTTTCCTTTTCCTACTTTTGCATTCATATCACCCATTACTATCAACACATCTGTAGATTTGACTGGTTTAAATGTGTGTTGTAGCTCTTCATAGTATTCTTCTATTTCTTCCTCGCTGTGATCTTTAGTTGGTGCATACGTTTGTAAGATTGATATGTCGAATGGCTTTTCTCTCATCTTTAGTAACATCATTCTGTCGTTGTGTGTCCAGATATTACTAACAATGGAAACGGTCAAATCAGTCGCATTTTCGACATTGTTAGTAATATCTAACAATGTCGAAAATGAGACTGATTTGACCGTTTCCAATTCCAGAGATTTAAGTGATGAACTTGAAAGGTACACTGATCAGGCAAGATGGAATCCTTCTTTAAGCGATACCGAAAGACTGGAAATCGTAAAAAAAAAGCCTGCCAGAGAGACCAAAACATGATTTCTTTTTTCCGCGCAGCTCTAATGGTCGGAAATTTTCAGTAAATTTGTACTCTAGGGAGCTAAGCAATGGAGAACATATTAATCGATCATGGTTAGTGTATTCAAAAGAAAAAGATTCTGTATTTTGTTTCTGCAGTAAGTTGTTTTCCTGTAATAAAATGTCACTCACTACTGATGGCTATAATGATTGGGGTCATTTGTATGTGTATCTTAATGAACACGAAAAATCTAACAACCCCTTGGAGTCCCATACAAAGTGGATTGAATTATCGTCCAAGCTTAAATCAGTACAGACAATTGATTCAATGCAACAAAAGTTATTAAATTCAGAAATTCGACACTGGAGGAGCATAAAAGAACGCCTAATCGCTGTTGTCCAGTTCTTGAGCCAACAATGCTTGCCATTTCGTGAAACATCTGATAAATTATATGACCCTAACAATGAAAATTTTTTAAAGCTTGTTGAACTGATTGCCAGATTTGATAGTGCCATGTGTGAACATTTAATGAGAGTAGCTCGTGGATCGACCCAACATTACCTTTGGAAAAACATTCAAAATGAATTGATTGCTCTTCTCTCTGGAACCATAGAAAAGAAATAATTTCCATGGTGGAGAAAGCTAAATACGTGGACTTAAAAACGAAATACACTGTTTCTAATATGTCTTGATTTTTTATTTCATAATTATTTATCTCCCACTCATTCTGTCCTCTTCTATTTCCAGTCCCCACTTTTATTACGTTTGGGTAGTTTATTGTTCAGTTCCTTTTTTTAGTTTTTAGTTTCTTAGTATGTATTGTGTACATCCGGTAACGGAAGTCACTTCCTTTTCGGCCACGCGCGTCCATTAGCGGACAGCAAATAGTGGTAGGATTTCGATGACTTGCCTTCAGGGAAGTACCTAGGTTTTATTTTTATATTTATTTAAGTTCTTATGTGTCATATCTAGCCTTCACTTTCTTTCCTTTCCCTGACGAAGGCCTTGTGGCCGTAACGTAGACTATTTTCTTTGTCTTTTGTCCTCGTTAGACGAATCACCTTTTTTCGATTTTTTTTTCACACCCATCTAAGGTTCTTTCAGCGGCTCGGACTTTACCTGCCAAATTTGTCGGGTTTTATAAGGATAGAAACGAATAGGGTTAAGCGAGACATAATTTGAGTCGGGACTAAAAAATTACCTCGACTTATCCGAAAATTCTAGTTATCAGAATTTGACTTAACCGGAATTTTTAAACAAAGCCAAAGAAGACTTTTGGCCGTGACCTTCGGAAATGCTTTTACTAAGCGAGATTCGATTTCAGTGAGCTCGGCTTAAGTGGGCTACACGGTATTTCTTGAAAATCACATGACTCATTAACCATGGGATGAGACCAGTATTGGTCAAAGAATGATTTTCAACTACAGTCTCATTTTTCCTGGACAGCCC
>JAMPIV010012098.1:115000-182494 GCA_024509875.1 Oreohelix idahoensis
AAGGAACTCTGAATTCAAACCACCGCTGCCTTGCGGGAATATCCATTTATGGAATTGGCTACGGGAGTAAACCCTGAGGATAAATCCGGAGTCGGAGTCCCTAAGGCAGTCTAATGTCGATTCGACATTATTCTGGCAACTCCTGCGACATGGCTGGTACCAAACTGTATCGGCTACTGCCATTCTTTTGGATCTACCGGCTGTGTGGAGAGGGGGAACATGCTGCATGGGCAACAGCTTGATCTCCATATAACTGTGCACAAGCTCGCGCCCTGGAGAGGACACTCCAGCTTCAACAGTCTGCCAACTATGGAGGAGCTGGATGCCGAACCAACATATTAGAGGAACTCAGCAAGGCCATTGATAGCTTGGCCTCTGGCAAAGCACCAGGCAGTGATGGGATTCCTCCTGATTTAATCAAATGCTGTAAGAGTACGCTATTACATCCCCTGCATAGGATGCTGTGCCAGTGCTGGGAAGAGACAACTATTCCTCAAGACATGCGAGATGCCAAGATTGTAACACTGTATAAAAATAAAGGAGACAGAAGTGATTGCAATAACTACAGAGGCATCTCTCTTCTTAGTATTGTTGGTAAGGTTTTTTGCCAAAGTCATCTTAATGCGACTACACAAGTTAGCTGAGCGCATATATCCAGAGTCACAGTGTGGATTCCGAGCTGGCAGATCAACAACAGACATGATCTTCTCTCTCCGCCAGCTTCGGGAAAAATCAAGAGAGCAGAAAAGACCATTATATATCGCCTTTATAGACCTCACAAAAGCATTTGACCTGGTTAGTAGGGATGGACTCTTTAAAATCCTCCTGAAAATAGGCTGCCCTTCTAAAATGCTGGAAATGATAAAGTCATTCCATGACGGCATGAAGGGAACAGTCCAATATGCTGGAAGCACGTCACAGCCCTTTGATATACGAAGTGGCGTTAAACAAGGCTGTGTTCTGGCTCCGACCCTCTTCGGAATCTTCTTTGCCTTACTCTTGAAACATGCGTTCAGAGATGCAACTGAAGGAATATGCCTTCACACTAGGTCAGATGGCCGTCTGTTTAATCTTTCAAGGCTGAAGGCAAAAACAAAAATCAGAAGGGTCACTATAAGAGACTTGTTGTTCGCTGATGATGCTGCAGTCGTCACTCAAAGCCAACAGGAGCTTCAGACTTGATGAATCGCTTCACTAAAGCATGCAAGGACTTTGGCCTCACAATAAGTCTAAAGAAAACGAATGTGCTGAGTCAGGATGTGAGTGCTGCACCAGTTATCACTATCGATAACTATGAATTGGCAGTGGTGCACCACTTCACATACCTAGGGTCTACCATCAATGACAAACTCTCACTGGATACAGAAATCGACAGCCGCATTGGCAAAAGCTTCAGCTACCTTTGCCCGCCTCACATCGCGTGTTTGGGGAAACTCTAAACTCACAATGAAGACCAAAGCTGCGGTATATAATGCCTGCGTCACCAGCACACTCCTATATGGCAGCGAGACCTGGACGACCTATGCTAAGCAAGAAAGAAGCTCAAATACCTTTCCATTTGCAGTGTCTAACGCCGCAATCCTCGGCATCTCGTGGAAAGATAAAGTGACAAATGTCGAGGTGTTGTCACGTGCTGGCCTTCAAAGTATGTATACGCTTCTTAGACAGCGCAGACTTCGCTGGCTTGGCCATGTTCGCCGCATGGAAGATGGTCGCATCCCAAAAGATATCTTCTACGGACAATTAGCAGATGGCAAGAGAACAGTTGGGTGACCACAGCTGAGGTTCAAAGATGTGTGCAAGAGAGATATGAGGGCACTGGACATGGATCCAGCAACATGGGAGGATGAAGCTGCCGATCGCACTAAGTGGCGATGCTATTTACGGCGACACCTCAGATTGGGCGAAGAGAGGCTCACACAAGAAGCAGAGGTGAGGAGAAAACGTCGAAAGGAGCACCAGGAAAATAAGCAGCTGAGGGCTGTCACCTCAGGGGCGCATTCCCATAGTCAGTTATGACTGAAGGGACTATTATTATTATTATTATTATTATAGGTTTCTTTTATTTAAACACTACCTTACAGACAACACCTAAAAACAACAATTCTATTTCCATACCCTCCAAAATGTAATTGAAGTAAATCTGGCGGACCCTGAAAATTGATTCCACCCTTTATCAATTAAGTCGGCTCTCGCTACTTGGTGTGGCTCGCAAACTAAGCCAGAAACTACGGAATCCCAAGAAACGTAAATTTACATGTATATACATGTATTGCTTTTGGGGGTACCCTGCCCGTGCGCTCAGACACTTAATTGCTCGTGGTCGAACCTAGGAAAGTATTATACTTACAAAGCAGGGTTAGCCCTGTGTGGAGGAGCTCTTTACTCAGTTAGTAGTAATCATTTGAAAGAATGCAGTGCGTTCCCCAATTTTATGGTTGCCCAAAAATACAGAAAATATTACTTATCCCCTTCAATGTTTATAACACAAATTGCACTGATACAATAAGCATTAAATTCATATATATACGAGGGGCGTTCAGAAAGTAATGCACCACATCGTTTTTCTCAGGAGCTGTTTATTCAAAAAGCATGAAATTTATACACAATATACATGGATATGTCATGTAAACATCGGTATTATTCAACATAATCCCCATCAACTTGTACGGCTTTATGCCAACGCGAAACAAGTGCATGTATTCCTAGCCCGTACCAGATTTTGTCTTGATCATGTAACCATTTCTTCGCTGCATGAATCACTCCTTCATCATCTTCAAACCTTGTCCCACGGAGTGCATCTTTAAGTGGACCAAATAGATGAAAATCAGAGGGTGCCAAATCGGGACTATAGGGTGGATGGGGTAGTACAGTCCAACCCAATTTGGTGATTGCTTCCCGTGTTGCCAGACTTGTGTGAGGGCGCGCATTGTCGTGAAGGAGAAGCAGGTCTGCTGGATTCTTGTGCGTACCGTAACTCTGGCGAAACACGTTTGATTGTAGCTTGCGAATTGATTGTCTCTCCTCTTGGCATAACGTCCACAAGAATCACACCTTCAATGTCCCAAATGACAGCGATCATGACCTTTCCAACTGAAGACATTGTCTTGAATTTCTTTCTTCGTGGTGATTGCGGATGATGCCACTCCATTGACTGTCTTTGTGTCTCAGGTTCAAAATTGATGTGCCCAGGTTTCGTCACCTGTAACGATCTTAGCCAAAAAGTTCTCTCCATCAGCATTGAAACGCTCCAACAATTCAGAAGAAATTGCTTTCCTTTGCAATTGGTGGTCATTTGTGAGACTTCGAGGAACCCATCTTGCGCAAACCTTAGAAAATCCGAGAGTTTTTATAACTGCATTTGCACTACCAATGCTGACTGACAGCTGTAAGGCCAATTGTTAAGTAGTGATTCGCCTATCAGTAAGAATAATGCCCTCAGCGCATTTCAACATTTCTGCGTTGGTGGCTGTGGCAGGACGTCCACAGCGCGGCCGATCAAGCAGCTCCGTATCTCCACTTCCTTATTCTTTGATTCTCTGAGCCCAGCGACTGACTGTACTCCTGTCGACTGCAAAACTTCCATACACATCACATAGACGCTTGTGAATATTCACAACAGTTTCCTTCTCTGCAACGAGAAATTCTATCACAATTCGCTGCTTATAACGCAAGTTGCTAACACGCTCCATTTACACGGTTTAGGGCAGCCGTATTATTTAGCCAGTTACGGTGCAATTTGATGCACACAATTGGCACATGCCATATTTGAAGTGTGCAAAATTTCATGCTTTTATCTTCATTATTAACTGAGAAAAACGATGTGGTGCTTTACTTTCTTAACGCCCCTCATATATATATATATATATATATATATATATATATATATATATATATATATATATATATATATATATATATATATATATATATATATATATATATATATATATATATATATATATATATATATATATATATATATATATATACACACACAACAGGCCGAAAAATTCAAAAGACTAACAGACCACCCAATGTGCCATAGAATAAATGCTCTTAGAAGGCAAAGACTCAAACGAAGTAATTTTGTAGAATCAACCAAACAACAAATGAGAGCAGTATCCATAGATGAAATATCCACTGTTAAACCCATCTACACTGCACACAAGCTTCCAGTTTGGAAACAAAATCGTTTCCCTAAAATGATAGAAAACATTCCTGGAATTGAAAGTAAAAAGAGCCAAACTGCAACAGATAGAACATCCATAATAATAATAGCCCCTTCAGTCACAACTGACTATGGGAATGCGCCCCTGAGGTGACAGCCCTCAGCTGCTTATTTTCCTGGTGCTCCTTTCGACGTTTTCTCCTCACCTCTGCTTCTTGTGTGAGCCTCTCTTCGCCCAATCTGAGGTGGCGCCGTAAATAGCATTGCCACTTAGTGCGACCGGCAGCTTCATCCTCCCATGTTGCTGGATCCATGTCCAGTGCCCTCATATCTCTCTTGCACACATCTTTGAACCTCAGCTGTGGTCGCTCAACAGTTCTCTTGCCATCTGCTAACTGTCCGTAGAAGATATCTTTTGGGATGCGACCATCTTCCATGCGGCGAACATGGCCAAGCCAGCGAAGTCTGCGCTGTCTAAGAAGCGTATACATACTTTGAAGGCCAGCACGTGACAACACCTCGACATTTGTCACTTTATCTTTCCACGAGATGCCGAGGATGCGGCGTAGACACCGCAAATGGAAGGTCTTCTTCTTCTTCTTCCGTCCTTAGCCACCGACCGTCAAAGCAGTCAGTGGCCATTACGCCTAGTGGCGTCTTAGGGCAACAGCAGATAGGTTTTCTTTGCCATTGTTTCCCATCACACCTATTGGCGTCTTTAGGGCAACGGCAAATCAATCCATTTGCTGTTGTTTCCGTAATCGAAGTGACTGGCAAACGGGTGATCAGCCCGTTGGTCAAATGGAAGGTATTGAGCCTTATTTCTTGCTTAGCATAGGTCGTCCAGGTCTCGCTGCCATATAGGAGTGTGCAGGTGACGCAGGCATTATATACCGCAGCTTTGGTCTTCATTGTGAGTTTAGAGTTTACCCAAACACGCGATGTGAGGCGGGCAAAGGTAGCTGCAGCTTTGCCAATGCGGCTGTCGATTTCTGTATCCAGTGAGAGTTTGTCATTGATGGTAGACCCTAGGTATGTGAAGTGGTGCACCACTGCCAATTCATAGTTATCGATAGTGATAACTGGTGCAGCACTCACATCCTGACTCAGCACATTCGTTTTCTTTAGACTTATTGTGAGGCCAAAGTCCTTGCATGCTTTAGTGAAGCGATTCATCAAGCTCTGAAGCTCCTGTTGGCTTTGAGTGACGACTGCAGCATCATCAGCGAACAACAAGTCTCTTATAGTGACCCTTCTGATTTTTGTTTTTGCCTTCAGCCTTGAAAGATTAAACAGACGGCCATCTGACCTAGTGTGAAGGCATATTCCTTCAGTTGCATCTCTGAACGCATGTTTCAAGAGTAAGGCAAAGAAGATTCCGAAGAGGGTCGGAGCCAGAACACAGCCTTGTTTAACGCCACTTCGTATATCAAAGGGCTGTGACGTGCTTCCAGCATATTGGACTGTTCCCTTCATGCCGTCATGGAATGACTTTATCATTTCCAGCATTTTAGAAGGGCAGCCTATTTTCAGGAGGATTTTAAAGAGTCCATCCCTACTAACCAGGTCAAATGCTTTTGTGAGGTCTATAAAGGCGATATATAATGGTATTTTCTGCTCTCTTGATTTTTCCTGAAGCTGGCGGAGAGAGAAGATCATGTCTGTTGTTGATCTGCCAGCTCGGAATCCACACTGTGACTCTGGATATATGCGTTCAGCTAACTTGTGTAGTCGCATTAAGATGACTTTGGCAAAAACCTTACCAACAATACTAAGAAGAGAGATGCCTCTGTAGTTATTGCAATCACTTCTGTCTCCTTTATTTTTATACAGTGTTACAATCTTGGCATCTCGCATATCTTGAGGAATAGTTGTCTCTTCCCAGCACTGGCACAGCATCCTATGCAGGGGATGTAATAGCGTACTCTTACAGCATTTTAGAACATCCATAGCGACAAAATACATAGAGAAACATTATCCACGCCACACCTGGACCCATGCATACACAGATGGATCAGCAACAAATGCAACAGAAAATGGAGGTGGGGGTGTCTTTCTGACCTTGAGCCCTGGTGCAGAAAAAAAGCTGTCAGTGGCGACAGGACGATTCTCCAGCAACTTTAGAGCAGAGGCAGAGGCCTTGAAATCTGCAGCAGAGGTTATATTGACAGAAGAAACGGCAGAGAGACAAGTTGCTTTCTTTACTGATGCACAGTCAGTAATTGCAACGTTGAAAAGACAAAATAATACAGACCTGGATGATCTCAGAGTAGTGCTCCACAATCTTTGTCAACGATTCAAAAGTGTTGTGATCCAGTGGATCCCATCTCATTGTAACATCGCCGGCAATGAAGAGGCTGACAGAATGGCAAAAGAAGGTTCACATCTACCTCAGCCTGATGCAAGCATAACTTTTGAGGAGGCAAAGAGTTTTATCAGAATCAGTTACAGAAACAAATGGAATGAAGAACATCCAGGGCACACACAGAATGATGCTTACTACCAGCTCACAGAAGAGAACAAGTTGTAATCTTCAGACTCCGCACTGGCCACAACAGATTGAGATACCATCTATTCAACAAGCTAAAGATAGGAACTACCGATCAGTGTAACTGTAACACTGATAAAATGACTGCTGAACATCTGCTTCAAAGTTGCCCCTTATATGTGGTACAGAGAAAGTGCATATGGCCGATGCCAGCTTCTTTCGTGGAAAAGCTTTACGGGGATTCAAATAGCCTCAAATTGACTACTGCTTTCTTTGAGAACATTCAAGTGGACGTCTGAGAGTGTACGAAGAAGAAGATATATATATATATATATATATATATATATATATATATATATATATATATATATATCGATATATATATATATATATATATATATATATATGGGGCACCACACGAAGGATGGCTGCCGACCAAGCAATGTGGAGACAGTTTGTTGCCGCCCTACAAGACGCCACCAGGCATGATGGTCACTGATTGCTTTGTCAGTCAGTGGCCAAGGACCAAGGAAGAAGAAAATGTTGCTTCATATGTAAGTGGACTTATACGCAACTTGGATAATAAAAAAGGTATGTAAGAAGCGACCTTATCATTCTTTTTATGTTGGCCATAACTACGGCGAAGCTGTTCCTTCGCCCACCCCCGTAATCAACTAATCCTTAACTGGTTGCAAGAACGCTACCCAATCCCCATACAGTGGCTAGAGCGATGGTCTCTCGCTGCAAAGGTACTAGGTTCGAAACACGTCGGCGTTACATTCCAGTCGACCCAGCTATAAATAGGTACCTGACTGCCCGTTAGTTAGGGAAGAAAATGGCAGCTAAGAAAGGAACTGGTCACGTCACCTCTCAAAGCTGGACCTAGTATTGTGAAGGCTCTAACACCTCACTTCCTTACGACAGTATTCGCTATGGGATGCCCTTTATCTTGTATCCCCATATTGCCAATTGTCAAAGTCAAACGCCCTGTAACAAACAATAAACAAATCCCATCTCTGAAAAAAGTGGCGCCTGGCACCGTGAAAGCTTTCTTGAACACACATTAAAACAACATGGATGTCTTTCCATTTTTTTTGTCGTGGTGCACTAATAGTTGTCCACAAGTCATGAAAAATTTGACCACAAAGATCCAATGAATTGAAATGAACTATAAAAGACTGATATGACCACAGGAGAATTAGTACAGTCATCAGGATGTACAGCAGAAAGAGCACAACATAATACGTTCCCCCCCCCCCCCCTCCTTTCCCCCCGTCATGTTTTGGTCGGTTACGTGCCCGAATAATCATAGTCAGTAATATTTTAACCAGTTTTCAAATTTGCGCATTTTACTACTCGGCAAGTCGATACCGACAACCGGATTGTTTCAAAAAGTAAGATTTGCCAGACTGGCATGTGGTGATCATGCCAAAATACGGAAAGTCGGTTTTATAGCAGTAAAAGAATAGACCATCTTGCTGGTGGTGCTGCGTCCTTCGTTTTAAACATCTATGAATTTCTCCACTCATTAATGTATCTTCTGTCTTTTTCAGTCTGCCATTGCATGTAACAGATAAGGTTACTAGTAGTCACATAGCAGAAAACAGCCGTAGGGGTGGTGAAGTATTACAGATTTAATTATACTAGATCTTAGCTTTATGAGGTGGGCATGACTGATTCCCTTCCCAGCTGCCTTTGCCCTCCCTAACTCAAGAGCGGAGTGTGGTACCCATTTGGTAGGCTGGAGAGTCACACTACCATGTTTCGAACTCGGTAACTTCGCATCGAGAAGCAAGAGCACTGGCCACTGCACCATAATACGCTTTTTTTGCCACGTTAGAGTATTTACTACACTATATACATAATCTTCAGCAAAAGAAATTGGCAAGACGACGAAGATGGCTGTATACCGCTCCATTTATGTCCCAGTCTTGCCTTGTGGATGTGAGTCATGGGCAATGATTATAACCCACAAAAGCCAGCTCCAACCCTCAAAAATGAGGTATCTATCGAAGGTGGTTGAAGTAACAAGAAGAGCCATGGCCTCATCAACCCAGCTCATACAGACTCAAGTGGACCAGTCCCAATTACGATAGATTAGCCATGTCTGTAGAATGGAAGAAGATTGGCTTCCACGACAAATATGGGAAACCAAGAGCCAGGGGATGCAGACGTCCAGGACGACCCAGAGTTCGCTGGGAGGACAACATTAGACGATCTCTGATGAACTGAGGACTAGATTGGAACCAGGCCAGGAGGAAGACAGCCGATAGGATTGTATGGCTCTCTTTCTGTCTGTCTGTCTGTCTGTCTGTCTGTCTGTCTGTCTCTCTCTCTCTCTCTCTCTCTCTCTCTCTCTCTCTGGCAATCCTCTACACTTCAAGGTAGAAGAGGAACGACTAAGTGACAAAGAAGTAAGTACTACATTATACATTTCATTATGTAGTTTTATGTTCAACACTTATTCTACAGCAAGAAGAAAGTGGTATCGACTACAAATATTCTAATAGTAATTAACATAAAGGCACCTAGCAAATAAAACTTAGAAAATCTGCGATGAAATCGTTTGTTATAGTCCAATTATTGCAAAGTACATCAGCTGATAAAAATTCATTACAAACAGCTGAAAAAATTCAGGGTTGTGGAGTCGGTCTTTTAGTGAATTCGGAATTGGTAAAAAAAAGTGCCGAAACTCGGACTCCGATTGCTAAGAACATTTTGATTCAAGTACCAATTCAATTAATATATGCAAATTATCATATTTTAACATACTTTTTCGGTTTTTGTTTTGTATTATTGTATGAATGACTAGTTAAAAATGTAATCTACGAAGCCCCGTATCCATTTATGGTATATGTGTTAACATATTTTGTATATATATATATATATGTAGTCACGAAATCGTCTTTTATTGGTTTTCACTCTTCTCCAGCATTATTACTTTGCTATTCCTTTTACGTGCTAATTCAACAGCGACTGAGGCAGACGCTAAAAGACCCCACACTGGAAGCTAAGTAGCTTAACAGCGCAACCAATGGACATTTCCAAACTTTTCATACGTTCCACCTCAGTTTAAATCATTCGATATTGATAAATACTATCGCTTATATTTTATAAACAACTTTATTTATTTTACATTGTTAATCATTAGTGATTATTAAACCTGTTTATCTGTAACTTTAAAGCTATAGTTATATTAATCACGCTTGAGTTTAGTGGTATGTCTGCACCCGTATTAATCAGACTGTTTTAAATACATAAACATAAAGAGCTATAATATTAATAGTTGCTGAATCACCTTTAGCTTCGCACTCAGAAAATACGAGAGAAAAGAAGGAGCGGGAGAATAAAAAGTTCATGACGAGACAATCACTTCACACAAACACACACACTTACACATATATATATATATATATATATATATATATATATATATATATATATATCTTATATATATATATATATATATATATATATATATATATATATATATATATATATATATATATATATATATATGATATGTTGCGTGATAAATTCTCGCAACATCGTTTTATTTCAATATCTGTTTTATAACGCAAGGGCAACAACTGCTTGAAATCTATAGTCACTTTTCTCGGTAAGCATTTGTCTTCTCGCGTTAGTATCGAATGCAGTTAACTTTTGAGCTGTGGTCATTTTTGCGCTGGACTGCGCATGACTTGTCTTGTTGTTTGGTCGATCGGTTTCCGCCCACCACTAGTGGGGGTGAGCGATTTGGAATGGCGAAAGAGATGCCTCGTTGAAGAGGGGATCTCCGCTATTTTTTGTTCTGTCAGGGATGTGTAGTCCTCTTATGGATATTTCGTTTAGTCGAGATAATACCTCTAGTGTTTTCCCACATGTCGGGAGGCGTGATATTTCTGTGTATTTCTTGAAAGCAAGGTAAATTAACTTTTTCATTAACTCTATCGATTTTGGGTCGTGAGCGATTTCGATTCATAGCCTGTCTCCGAAAGTCGTCGTCACGAGATGTTCTTTCCCAGCTCACATGTCGCTGCATTGTACTGCATCGGTTGATGCAGGTTCCAAGGACCATTACTTGCTACTTTGTTAAATGAACTAGGTTTAGAAAACCTTTATTATCTAGAGGATATTCTTGAGGACATTATTTATACTTCGGCAGACGTGTCTGTCTTGCTGAAGTCAAACTAAGGAGAGTGAACTGATCTCATACATCTGGTTATCTCCTGGCTGTTATAGAAAAGGATGGAGTTTTCCACCTGACTACATTTACAGCACTTTGAAATATAACATGCATCTGACTCATCATTGTAATGCTGTCTACCGTCTATTGCTGTATTGAATGTTGCTGTGATAATGACTGTTTGATGTGCCTACACATTTGCGTAACCATTTTGTCACTGTGGCGTCCACAATAAATAATGAAGAAAAACGTCAACGGCTGTTTCAAGACTCATTGACTTTATACGTCGTGAGTTTACTGACGTCCTATGTGGATTGCCCTGTTATTGTTGCATGAACATTGTTTTGACTGAACACATCTACACACTACACAAAACCAGACATGCGGATGCCATCCATCATCATATGGCATCACGCATCATTTGGTGGCCATAAGCTGGTTTGATTCTGGTACTAGCAAACACGGGGTCCCTTACCCACTTCATTTTCAACAAGAATTCATCAGCATCCTTCAAGAAATTAACATTCTTCAATACAGTCAACATCTTCAAAATTTTCAAAGTACTCGGCGTTGCCCGGTAAAAGTCAAAATTTCAACCTTTTGACGGAAACAAGAATTTGACAGTACCCGGCGTTGTTACATGTTGCCGGATAACTCGGACTGCTGTTATCTTTTACGCAAGTCAAGCAAGTTGCTGCTGTCAAGGTTCCAGTGCTGTCGTTTTTTGAGAAGGTCAAGTGCCGGTTGAAACGGGTTGTTTTCTGAAGAAGGCCAAGTACCGATTTCCATCAACTTACTTTTGGATTAGAAGGTCAAGTGCCGAAACAACTCAACACACAGTATTTCAGAAGCTCTTGTACCATCGTGTTAGCAGTGGAAGCAGTTCAGATGTGCCATCATCGTTGGAGCTTCGCTCTTTAGGACGTTGATTGACATCCGTTTTTCTGCTGTTCTACGATTGGAAGCCTTTAAGTTAAGTGGCCTGTTTGTATGTAAACTGTGCCCTTATACTTCTGCTGAGTCTTCTGTGTATCATCTCATTCTATATATTATATGTCTATATGTTATTTGTATATTTATATGTTTATATTTCAGCGGGTTCTCGGTTGGGTGGTGTCTCCGTTAGATTATGCCACGTCATAGAGGTCGTCTATTGTGAGCGTTTTCTGTAGGGTTTGCAAATTTCCGATACTGGAATTTGCTAAGCGACTTCTGTTGCTATTTATGTTAGCTGTGATGACATGTTTTAATATTGTTTTCGTTATTATTTCACATTCTTTAGTTTTGTTGTGATTTGTTTGTATTTGTTAGCCTACTCTTGTCTATAATTTAGTTTCATACAACATTTTTGTTTATACACTGTGGTGTCATGTATTTTGTTTAATTCTATCGCAGATATCGTCACATTTTTTGTGATATTTCATTAATTTCTGCTTTATTTTTAGTTGATTTCTGCGAAAGTTTTTGTATTGTTGCTGATCTTTGTTATTGTTTACATTGTTATTGTTTACATTGTTTGTATTGTATACATTTTCAATGTTTACATTCTGCATGTGTTTACATAGTCATTGTTTACAGTTATAGTAATTAGTTAATGGGCTATGCTAATGCACTGTTACTACTATACTGATGATAAATGAATGATGAATAGTGTCGTGCACTATTGAATGAGAAGTGCACTTATGATCAAGATTTGAGTGCTGATATTTCATATACAAGTTCTTTGATTGGAGACTTGTTTCCCACAGAGACTGGGATAATATAATGTGATGTGAATATACAAGTGCTTAATTAAGACTTGTTACACTTAGGTTTGAAATAAATTAGTTAATTATTTCAGGTTTTGGACTCATATGTTAGACAACATGTCTACATTTGAGCACTTTATTGAGCAGGGTAAATTGCTTGGGAAGACTGGTGATAAGTTAGAAGAATTTGCAACTGCTCGATATGATAAAGCAATGGAAGCTGAACAAAAGAAACTGCATATGGAAGCTGAACAAAAGAAACTGCAGATGCAGGTGGATGAAAAGAGATTCCAAATGGAAATGGAAAAACAAAAAAGGGAATCAGAAGCTGAGGAAAGAAAGCTACAGCTAGAGGCTGAGAATAAAAGACTTGAAAAAGAAGCTGAGAATAAAAGACTTGAAAAAGAAGCTGAAAATAAAAGACTTGAAAAAAGAAGCTGAAAATAAAAGACTTGAAAAAGAAGCTGAAAATAAAAGACTTGAAAAAGAAGCTGAAAATGAAAGACTTCAAATGCAGGCTCAAGCTGAAGAAAGGAAGTTACAAAGAGAGTCTGATGAGAGGAAAGCAAAAATGGAACATGAAGAAAAACTCTTAGCTTTAGAGTTGGAGAAATTGAAATTGACGAGCATGAGTAATGGTAATGATTCAAACAAGGGTTCATCTTCTGGGAAGGCTAATAATGATACTTTTAAGATTAAGTTACCAACATTTAGTCCTTCCAGTGATGACATAATGTTCTATCTGGACAGATTTGAACAAGCATGTACAGCTCATAACATAGACAAAGCAAAATATGTTTATCAGTTATCAGGGATACTGACAGGTAAAGCTCTAAGTATATTAAATATGGTGGATGAACCTGACAAGAGCAATTATGAGGTTGTCAGGGCCGCTTTGTTAAAGAAATATCAGCTTAACGAAGACGGCTATCGTCTACAAATTAAAAACATGTTACCTGAAAATGGAGTTGAATTCTCCGAGTTTATTGCAAGAATACGCATTACTTTCTCACGATGGGTTGAACTATCTAAGACGGAAAAAACTTATGAAGGACTTATGGACTTAATACTTAGAGACAAAGTCATGTCGTCTGTCAATGAGTCTTTCCTTGCTTTCCTTCATGAACGTAAACCTAAAACAATAAAAGAAATGGAAGATTTCTGTTGCCAATACGTAACTGCGCACCCACACATAACCATGGGTAACTCTAAGGTGAAAGAAGGTTTACCAGTTGCTTCGGCAGCTCCGTATGGTCAAAACTTTGCTCGTAGATCCCAACAAAATTTTGATAGAAAGGGCAGCGGTAATTTCTGTCAAAATCATGGAAACCAATTTCATGGTGATTCTTCTTCGAAGAATTGGAGACAACCTGATAGTGGTCGTTACTATCACCCTAATAATTATAAGCATTTCAAAAGAGGATATGGTAATAGAGGTTATTCCTGCCGAAGACCTCAGAACCAAACAAATAGATGTTCGCATCAATGTGAACATGATAGTAATCGTGGAAACTGGAATTCGAACCAGTATAACAATTACAATAGAGACAATAATAACTGCAGAGATAATAATAACTCTGATAACTTCAGAGGTAATAATAGTCGGGGTAGATCTCAACACACAAAAAAAAGAGATATCAGCAGGCTAATGCTGTACAACAGGAAACTGAGGGAGCCTGTAATCATGTTGTTGATAGTAAAAACTTTGACGCTGTCACTAGTTCTGCTTTTGACTTTGAAAGAGCAAACAAATGCCCCCAATGCAGTACTTTATTCGAACCGGGTACCATAACTACTTTGAGTTGTGGTCACCCACTTCCCGCTCTTCCTGCTGCTGTTGCGCATGACGGGAGGGGTTCTTTAATTCTACATAAGGGTCTTGTTAATGATACTCCGGTCTCACTACTTTTCGATTCCGGATGCACCACTATTGGTGTTAGACAATCGCTTGTAGATCCATCTTGTGCTACAGGAAGGGTTATTAAATGTGTCACATTTGGCGGCACTCTAGAAAAATATCCTACTGCTGTAATTCGCATTGCCACTCCTTTCTTTACTGGAGATGTGCATGCTTGTCTCTTACCTAATCCTATTGCGGACCTTATTATTGGTCGTATTCACGGAGTTAGGGAGTGTACCCCACAGCAGATTGCTGCTTGGGAAGATAATAACATGCAAGCTACAAATGCAGTAGTTACAAGAGCACAAGCTCTACAAACACCCGAAACTTCACTGAATAGTGATAATGAAGTTGATAGCCAAGATAGTCACTTAGTAATTACTCGTGACTCTTTCATAAAATTGCAAGAAGAAGATCCTTCTTTAAAAAAATTCTTCGTTCTTGCGAAGAAAGGTGATCCGAATCAGGATACAAATAGAAAATCTTGGATTGCAATGAGAAACGGCGTACTTGTACGTATGGTACAAGATTCGACTACGTCGGCACATTCGCAAATTCTTGTTCCCAAGAGCATGAGAGTCCAAATATTACAACATGCTCATGACTCGCAATGTGCTGGACATATGGGTTTTTGCCCGTACGAAGTCGAGAGTCCTTGCGGCTTTCTTTTGGCCTTTTGTCAATAAGGACATTCGTATTTACTGCCGATCATGCAAGGTATGTCAGGAGGTCAAATCTAGAGGACCACGACATGCTGCGCCTATCCAGGCTGCTGACATTCCTATTCGGCCGTTTCAGAAAATGGCCATAGATATTATTGGCCCTTTTAAGGTCAAGTCGGCCAGAGGACATCAGTTTATCCTTACATGTGTCGATATGTGCACACGTTGGCCAGAGGCTATTCCTCTTAAGAGCATATCTACTACAGATATCGCAGATGCTCTTTGGTTGATATTTTCTCGCTTGGGGTTCCCCAGAGAAATATTGTCAGACCATGGCACTCAACTCATATCTGACACTATGTCACAGGTAATGTCTACCTTACATATTGAACGATCTCTCAGTAGTATCTACCATCCTATGTCTAATGGGTTAGTTGAGCGTCTGAATAGAACGCTCAAGACTTTGCTTGGTAAGATAACTGAAGATCATCCTCAAGATTGGGACAGGGTTTTACCCGCGGCTCTCTTTGCCTATAGAGAAGTCCCTAATGAACACACAGGATTTTCTCCCTTCGAACTTGTCTTTGGCGCGCGTCCACGCGGCCCTATGTCTTTATTACACGATCTCATCACTGCCGATGATATTAGCGATGAAACTCAATCCTCATATGAGTATGTCATTGCTCTTAGACAAAAGATCATTGAGGCATGTAAGCTAGCAACTGCTTCATCAGAAATTGCTAAAGAGAAGGCAAGGCAGTTTGCTAACAAGAATAGATGTCTACGACAACTTTGTCCAGGTGACAAAGCATTCGTCCTACTCCCCAGTAGGGAAAATAGACTTCTTATTGCATGGAAAGGTCCGTATGCAATAGTCTCTCGGATTTCCGATGTTGACTATGTGGTCGATATTGATGGAAAGCATAAAACTTTCCACATAAACATGCTTTCGGAATTTCACGAACGTCCGGACTATTTGCTGCCTATTTTCCAGGCAACGGATGATGCTCCTGCACCTCACGGTCATTATTCATCCCTGTCTGTCATTCAGGATGAGGAAGCTACCTTCTCTGATGTCAACCTTCCCCTTCCAGTGGTTCCATTACATTCCACGGAATCTTGGAAAAACGTTTCTGTTTCTCCTAATCTTTCTGGTGACGAACATCGACAAGTCTCGTCGATGTTACAAACATTTCAGGATGTTCTCACTGACATTCCTGGACACACAGATGTCATAGAACATGACATAATTCTTACCGACAATAATCCAATTAGGGTTAGGCCGTATCCTATTCCTATACACTTTCAGTCGCAAGTGGAAAAGGAATTGGATGAAATGATTCAATTAAATATAATTGAACCATCGACTTCACCATATTCTTCTTCCATGGTTATTGTCCGGAAGAAGGATAAGAACATACGAATTTGCGTTGATTATCGCAAATTGAATCAGGTCACAAAGTTCGACGCTGAACCGATGCCTTTGTTAGAAGATCTACTGATTAGACTTTCTAATTCTAGATTCTTCACTAAACTTGACTTGTCTAAAGGTTATTGGCAAGTGCCTTTAGCAGAGCATGCCAAACCTCTTACTGCTTTTTCTACACCTAGGGGTCTATTTCAATGGAATGTTATGCCTTTTGGTCTCATGAACGCCCCTGCCACTTTCGTTCGCATGATGCGTCGAATTCTGTCACATCGTTCGGATGTCATCGCATACTTAGATGACATCTGTCTCTTCAGTGATACCTGGGAAGATCACTATTTAGGGTTATATGACTTACTGTCCACTCTACGTGAGAATAATTTGACAGCAAAACCTTCTAAAGCTTTTGTTGGTTTTTGGTGAAATCTCTTTCCTGGGTCATCGTGTTGGTCGTGGTCTCTTGAAGACAGAAGACCACAATACTTCCAAAATACTGAACATCTCTGTTCCTAAAACGAAGAAACAAGTTAGGAGTCTCTTAGGTTTTAATTCAATTTTATGGGAGATTTATTCCAAATTTATCTTCGATCATGGCACCTCTCTCAACATTGTTGAAGAAAGGTTCGCCTAATCTGGTCCGTTGGTCTGAAGAATGCCAATCTTCACTAGACCAAATCAAGAATATATTTTCTTCTCCTCCCATCTTAAGATTACCTACTCTTGATAGGACTTTTGTTCTTCGGAGTGATGCTTCATCCACTGGGATTGGAGCAGCACTGATGCAAGAATATGCAAATACTCTGCATCCTGTTATGTACATTTCTAGAAAACTAAATGCGGCAGAGAGGAACTACTCGGTTTTAGACCGTGAGTTGTTAGCGATGGTTTGGTCAATTCTAAAGCTACAAAGATTCCTCCTGGGCGCACATTTCATTCTAGAGACTGATCAGAAAGCTCTTACAGCTATTCAGACTAAGAATTTGAAGAGTTCGAGATCCACTCGATATGCTATAGCTCTTCAACCTTTTCACTTCACGGTACGAGCTATCCGTGGTGCGGATAATGTGATGGCTGACATTTTGTCTAGATGCCCACATGACTCCAACTAATACTTCTGTCCTATATTTCTATATATTACAGAGTCATAACACACCTATATTTCTACAATAGATTAGCACATCTGTACTTACTTTATATGTACACACTATCGTGCTTTGTTGTCATCTTCTTCTGTTCGTATTTTTAAAATGATAGAGGAGGACTGAGTAGTTAATATAAGGGCCGTTAGTTTACTAAACAGCCACAATTATTAATAATGTATTGTACCTTATGAAGCATATTAGTTATTAAATAGCATTATATTGCTTGTACTTTCTCAGAATGTCATTGTTGAGCTGAGGACTTACCTTACGACAACTGCTTGAAATCTATAGTCACTTTTCTCGGTAAGCATTTGTCTTCTCGCGTTAGTATCGAATGCAGTTAACTTTTGAGCTGTGGTCATTTTTGCGCTGGACTGCGCATGACTTGTCTTGTTGTTTGGTCGATCGGTTTCCGCCCACCACTAGTGGGAGTGAGCGATTTGGAATGGCGAAAGAGATGCCTCGTTGAAGAGGGGATCTCCGCTTTTTTTTGTTCTGTCAGGGATGTGTAGTCCTCTTATGGATATTTCGTTTAGTCGAGATAATACCTCTAGTGTTTTCCCACATGTCGGGAGGCGTGATATTTCTGTGTATTTCATGAAAGCAAGGTAAATTGACTTTTTCATTAACTCTATTGATTTTGGGTCGTGAGCGATTTCGATTCATAGCCTGTCTGCGAAAGTCGTCGTCACGAGATTTTTCTTTCCCAGCTCACATGTCGCTGCATTGTACTGCATCGGTTGATGCAGGTACCAAGGACCATTACTTGCTACTTTGTTAAATGAACTAGGTTTAGAAAACCTTTATTATCTAGAGGATATTCTTGAGGACATTATTTATACTTCGGCAGACGTGTCTGTCTTGCTGAAGTCAAACTAAGGAGAGTGAACTGATCTCATACATCTGGTTATCTCCTGGCTGTTATAGAAAAGGATGGAGTTTTTCACCTGACTACATTTACAGCACTTTGAAATATAACATGCATCTGACTCATCATTGTAATGCTGTCTACCGTTTATTGCTGTATTGAATGTTGCTGTGATAATGACTGTTTGATGTGCCTACACATTTGCGTAACCATTTTGTCACTGTGGCGTCCACAATAAATAATGAAGAAAAACGTCAACGGCTGTTTCAAGACTCATTGACTTTATACGTCGTGAGTTTACTGACGTCCTATGTGGATTGCCCTGTTATTGTTGCATGAACATTGTTTTGACTGAACACATCTACACACTACACAAAACCAGACATGCGGATGCCATCCATCATCATATGGCATCACGCATCATTTGGTGGCCATAAGCTGGTTTGATTCTGGTACTAGCAAACACGGGGTCCCTTACCCACTTCATTTTCAACAAGAATTCATCAGCATCCTTCAAGAAATTAACATTCTTCAATACAGTCAACATCTTCAAAATTTTCAAAGTACTCGGCGTTGCCCGGTAAAAGTCAAAATTTCAACTTTTTTGACGGAAACAAGAATTTGACAGTACCCGGCGTTGTTACATGTTGCCGGATAACTCGGACTGCTGTTATCTTTTACGCAAGTCAAGCAAGTTGCTGCTGTCAAGGTTCCAGTGCTGTCGTTTTTTGAGAAGGTCAAGTGCCGGTTGAAACGGGTTGTTTTCTGAAGAAGGCCAAGTACCGATTTCCATCAACTTACTTTTGGATTAGAAGGTCAAGTGCCGAAACAACTCAACACACAGTATTTCAGAAGCTCTTGTACCATCGTGTTAGCAGTGGAAGCAGTTCAGATGTGCCATCATCGTTGGAGCTTCGCTCTTTAGGACGTTGATTGACATCCGTTTTTCTGCTGTTCTACGATTGGAAGCCTTTAAGTTAAGTGGCCTGTTTGTATGTAAACTGTGCCCTTATACTTCTGCTGAGTCTTCTGTGTATCATCTCATTCTATATATTATATGTCTATATGTTATTTGTATATTTATATGTTTATATTTCAGCGGGTTCTCGGTTGGGTGGTGTCTCCGTTAGATTATGCCACGTCATAGAGGTCGTCTATTGTGAGCGTTTTCTGTAGGGTTTGCAAATTTCCGATACTGGAATTTGCTAAGCGACTTCTGTTGCTATTTATGTTAGCTGTGATGACATGTTTTAATATTGTTTTCGTTATTATTTCACATTCTTTAGTTTTGTTGTGATTTGTTTGTATTTGTTAGCCTACTCTTGTCTATAATTTAGTTTCATACAACATTTTTGTTTATACACTGTGGTGTCATGTATTTTGTTTAATTCTATCGCAGATATCGTCACATTTTTTGTGATATTTCATTAATTTCTGCTTTATTTTTAGTTGATTTCTGCGAAAGTTTTTGTATTGTTGCTGATCTTTGTTATTGTTTACATTGTTATTGTTTACATTGTTTGTATTGTTTACATTTTCAATGTTTACATTCTGCATGTGTTTACATAGTCATTGTTTACAGTTATAGTAATTAGTTAATGGGCTATGCTAATGCACTGTTACTACTATACTGATGATAAATGAATGATGAATAGTGTCGTGCACTATTGAATGAGAAGTGCACTTATGATCAAGATTTGAGTGCTGATATTTCATATACAAGTTCTTTGATTGGAGACTTGTTTCCCACAGAGACTGGGATAATATAATGTGATGTGAATATACAAGTGCTTAATTAAGACTTGTTACACTTAGGTTTGAAATAAATTAGTTAATTATTTCAGGTTTTGGACTCATATGTTAGACAACATGTCTACATTTGAGCACTTTATTGAGCAGGGTAAATTGCTTGGGAAGACTGGTGATAAGTTAGAAGAATTTGCAACTGCTCGATATGATAAAGCAATGGAAGCTGAACAAAAGAAACTGCATATGGAAGCTGAACAAAAGAAACTGCAGATGCAGGTGGATGAAAAGAGATTCCAAATGGAAATGGAAAAACAAAAAAGGGAATCAGAAGCTGAGGAGAGAAAACTCCAGCTACAGCTAGAAGCTGAAAGACTTCAAAAAGAGGCTGAGAATAAAAGACTTGAAAAAGAGGCTGAGAATAAAAGACTTGAAAAAGAAGCTGAAAATAAAAGACTTGAAAAAGAAGCTGAAAATAAAAGACTTGAAAAAGAAGCTGAAAATGAAAGACTTCAAATGCAGGCTCAAGCTGAAGAAAGGAAGTTACAAAGAGAGTCTGATGAGAGGAAAGCAAAAATGGAACATGAAAAAAAACTCTTAGCTTTAGAGTTGGAGAAATTGAAATTGACGAGCATGAGTAATGGTAATGATTCAAACAAGGGTTCATCTTCTGGGAAGGCTAATAATGATACTTTTAAGATTAAGTTACCAACATTTAGTCCTTCCAGTGATGACATAATGTTCTATCTGGACAGATTTGAACAAGCATGTACAGCTCATAACATAGACAAAGCAAAATATGTTTATCAGTTATCAGGGATACTGACAGGTAAAGCTCTAAGTATATTAAATATGGTGGATGAACCTGACAAGAGCAATTATGAGGTTGTCAGGGCCGCTTTGTTAAAGAAATATCAGCTTAACGAAGACGGCTATCGTCTACAATTTAAAAACATGTTACCTGAAAATGGAGTTGAATTCTCCGAGTTTATTGCAAGAATACGCATTACTTTCTCACGATGGGTTGAACTATCTAAGACGGAAAAAACTTATGAAGGACTTATGGACTTAATACTTAGAGACAAAGTCATGTCGTCTGTCAATGAGTCTTTCCTTGCTTTCCTTCATGAACGTAAACCTAAAACAATAAAAGAAATGGAAGATTTCTGTTGCCAATACGTAACTGCGCACCCACACATAACCATGGGTAACTCTAAGGTGAAAGAAGGTTTACCAGTTGCTTCGGCAGCTCCGTATGGTCAAAACTTTGCTCGTAGATCCCAACAAAATTTTGATAGAAAGGGCAGCGGTAATTTCTGTCAAAATCATGGAAACCAATTTCATGGTGATTCTTCTTCGAAGAATTGGAGACAACCTGATAGTGGTCGTTACTATCACCCTAATAATTATAAGCATTTCAAAAGAGGATATGGTAATAGAGGTTATTCCTGCCGAAGACCTCAGAACCAAACAAATAGATGTTCGCATCAATGTGAACATGATAGTAATCGTGGAAACTGGAATTCGAACCAGTATAACAATTACAATAGAGACAATAATAACTGCAGAGATAATAATAACTCTGATAACTTCAGAGGTAATAATAGTCGGGGTAGATCTCAACACAAAAAAAAAGAGATATCAGCAGGCTAATGCTGTACAACAGGAAACTGAGGGAGCCTGTAATCATGTTGTTGATAGTAAAAACTTTGACGCTGTCACTAGTTCTGCTTTTGACTTTGAGAGAGCAAACAAATGCCCCCAATGCAGTACTTTATTCGAACCGGGTACCATAACTACTTTGAGTTGTGGTCACCCACTTCCCGCTCTTCCTGCTGCTGTTGCGCATGACGGGAGGGGTTCTTTAATTCTACATAAGGGTCTTGTTAATGATACTCCGGTCTCACTACTTTTCGATTCCGGATGCACCACTATTGGTGTTAGACAATCGCTTGTAGATCCATCTTGTGCTACAGGAAGGGTTATTAAATGTGTCACATTTGGCGGCACTCTAGAAAAATATCCTACTGCTGTAATTCGCATTGCCACTCCTTTCTTTACTGGAGATGTGCATGCTTGTCTCTTACCTAATCCTATTGCGGACCTTATTATTGGTCGTATTCACGGAGTTAGGGAGTGTACCCCACAGCAGATTGCTGCTTGGGAAGATAATAACATGCAAGCTACAAATGCAGTAGTTACAAGAGCACAAGCTCTACAAACACCCGAAACTTCACTGAATAGTGATAATGAAGTTGATAGCCAAGATAGTCACTTAGTAATTACTCGTGACTCTTTCATAAAATTGCAAGAAGAAGATCCTTCTTTAAAAAAATTCTTCGTTCTTGCGAAGAAAGGTGATCCGAATCAGGATACAAATAGAAAATCTTGGATTGCAATGAGAAACGGCGTACTTGTACGTATGGTACAAGATTCGACTACGTCGGCACATTCGCAAATTCTTGTTCCCAAGAGCATGAGAGTCCAAATATTACAACATGCTCATGACTCGCAATGTGCTGGACATATGGGTTTTGCCCGTACGAAGTCGAGAGTCCTTGCGGCTTTCTTTTGGCCTTTTGTCAATAAGGACATTCGTATTTACTGCCGATCATGCAAGGTTTCACTAGACCAAATCAAGAATATATTTTCTTCTCCTCCCATCTTAAGATTACCTACTCTTGATAGGACTTTTGTTCTTCGGAGTGATGCTTCATCCACTGGGATTGGAGCATCACTGATGCAAGAATATGCAAATACTCTGCATCCTGTTATGTACATTTCTAGAAAACTAAATGCGGCAGAGAGGAACTACTCGGTTTTAGACCGTGAGTTGTTAGCGATGGTTTGGTCAATTCTAAAGCTACAAAGATTCCTCCTGGGCGCACATTTCATTCTAGAGACTGATCAGAAAGCCCTTACAGCTATTCAGACTAAGAATTTGAAGAGTTCGAGATCCACTCGATATGCTATAGCTCTTCAACCTTTTCACTTCACGGTACGAGCTATCCGTGGTGCGGATAATGTGATGGCTGACATTTTGTCTAGATGCCCACATGACTCCAACTAATACTTCTGTCCTATATTTCCATATATTACAGAGTCATAACACACCTATATTTCTACAATAGATTAGCACATCTGTACTTACTTTATATGTACACACTATCGTGCTTTGTTGTCATCCTCTTCTGTTCGTTTTTTAAGATGATAGAGGAGGACTGAGTAGTTAATATAAGGGCCGTTAGTTTACTAAACAGCCACAATTATTAATAATGTATTGTACCTTTTGAAGCATATTAGTTATTAATTAGCATTATATTGCTTGTACTTTCTCAGAATGTCATTGTTGAGCTGAGGACTTACCTTACGAGTTCTAGATTGTGTACTTACCCTCGGATTACCAGAGCATATGTCCTGGATCGTCATGTAGTTTAACTTTACTATGTACTTATGTCATTACATGTCAAAGAATGTACTATTTAAATTTTCCTATCAGATTTGTACATCCATTTTTAAAGACAATATTAGAGTATGCTGTTTAATGATGATTATAGTAACTTGCATACGTATATTGTGTTTACATGCTAACGTGATGTGTGTTGGTGACACCTCCCCGATGTGAATATTTTTTGAGACATAGTTATTTTTCTGTTGAGGTATATCCTCACCAGACACTCTATAATTAGCCTATTGTTTGGCAATTTAATTAATTATCAGCGCATAATTCGTGCGTTTTGAGCCGCTTATCGCTTGCTCTTTGATATTGAAAAAAAATATGTTCCACATTTTTTTTTATCGGGAGGAGGTGGTGATATGTTGCGTGATAAATTCTCGCAACATCGTTTTCTTTCAATATCTGTTTTATAACGCAAGGGCAACAACTGCTTGAAATTTATAGTCACTTTTCTCGGTAAGCATTTGTCTTCTCGCGTTGGTATCGAATGCAGTTAAGTTTGAGCTGTGGTCATTTTGCGCTGGACTGCGCATGACTTGTCCTTGATGTTTGTGTCGAATCGGTTTCCGCCCACCACTAGTGGGAGTGAGCGATTTGGAATGGCGAAAGAGATGCCTCGTTGAAGAGGGGATCTCCGCTTTTTTTTTGTTCTGTCAGGGATGTGTAGTCCTCTTATGGATATTTCGTTTAGTCGAGATAATACCTCTAGTGTTTTCCCACATGTCGGGAGGCGTGATATTTCTGTGTATTTCATGAAAGCAAGGTAAATGGACTCTTTCATTAACTCTATTGATTTTGGGTCGTGAGCGATTTCGATTCATAGCCTGTCTGCGAAAGTCGTCGTCACGAGATGTTTTCCTAGCTCACATGTCGCTGCATTGTACTGCATCGGTTGATGCAGGTACCAAGGACCATTACTTGCTACTTTGTTAAATGAACTAGGTTTGGAAAACCTTTATTATCTAGAGGATATTTTTGAGGACATATTTATACTTCGGCAGACGTGTCTGTCTTGCTGAAGTCAAACTAAGGAGAGTGAACTGATCTCATACATCTGGTTATCTCCTGGCTGTTATAGAAAAGGATGGAGTTTTTCACCTGACTACATTTACAGCACTTTGAAATATAACATGCATCTGACTCATCATTGTTGATTCTCAACCTGAGGGTGAGAGGCCTTCAACGCGAGGAACTGTTATATTAAACGGGACTTCAACTTATTGTTTGTTTGATACAGGTTTGAGCTATCTGTATTGTCGCGAGGCTTTGGTCAAGCCTGGTCAAGAAACAGAAGAAACCTTCAGATTATGTGGAGTTTTTAAAGGAGATGCACCCATAACGCTTCCAGTAGTACTTGTGGGAATACACTCGGACTTCGTCCGAGGTGTTATTAAAGCGGCTATAGTGGACGATCCGATATACCCAGTTATACTTGGGTGTAGATATGTGTTTATATGGAGACCGAAAGAACCGACTGTGGCAGCAGTAACCACAAGAATGCAAACCAAAAAGGAACGGGAGCCTGCACCGAATATGTTACCTATGGAACTGAAAGAGGCGCAACAAAAGGACCCTATCTTGGAGCCCTGCTTTAGAAAACTGCCCATGGCCAAGGACCCCAGACACAACGGAGACATATTTTCTAAGGATGGAATGCTGTATCGAAGAACGGGCAACTCTGAACAGGGACATAACCAGCTCCTAGTACAGACGCAGTGCAGAGAACAAATCTTAGAAATGGGGCACTCTCTTCCCTTTAGCGGACATATGGGACAAAACGCCACTTTACAGCGAATAACTACTCACTATTGGTGGCCAGGAATGAACACTGATATCATCAGATATGTGAAATCCTGCGCCAAGTGCCAACCTGTGACACCCAAGCATTGGACACCCCCAGTTCCTATGGGAGAAATGCCAATAGTGAGGACACCATTTGAACGGGTAGCAGTCTACATTACCCCTAGAAAGGACTAAAAGAAGGAACAGTTTTATCCTGACCTTAGTCGACACATGAACGATGTGGGCTGAAGCTATATCGCTAACATGCACGGGAGAATGAGCAACGACGTCAGCACAAATTGGCGCTTAAGACTTTAGAGGGCCAAAGTCGTGGTGCAGCGGCTAGCTCCAGCAACGGAGAGCCTTCCTCACCTCAGTCACTCTCAACTGATCTTTCCAGTACTCAGTCTCCTTAATTAGCGGCTATGTCTTTTGCCCTAGAATCCTTCCCAAGCCCCAATGACAAAATTGATACTTATCTAGAAAAAGTTGAGAGAATGGCGACACTGTGTGTTTTAGAAAGTTCGCGATGGTGTTTGAAGCTTTCCCAGGCTTTAAAATGAAAGCATATGATGCGTACGTGAAACTGGGAAGCAGCAATCTCGACAATTACGACATGTTGAAGAAAGCTTAACTTGAGCGCTTCCAAATGAACGCTCGCAAATTTTTCCGGAACAGCAGGAAGCAAGGAACCAGACGTTTGCCAAGTTCTCTTCCCGTCTGAAGGGATATTTGACTAAGTGTTTGGAGCTTTTAGAGCTTCCTTGCATTTTTGAAGGGTTAGAAGAGCTTATTCTAAATGAACAGATCAAAAGCACTTTATCAAACGAAACCCGAAGATTTCCGTCTGAACAGCTAGCTGTAAAGCTTGAAGACATCTTAAGTAAGTCTGAGCGTTACGCAAATGCCTTTTGATCTTTTTCCTTAAACTGTTCACTCGTGAAATCTATTTCTTACACCTTTATTCTCACTATCAACTCTGTTCAGACGGGACCATAAATATCTTTCAAACCTATCTAAAATTTACGACACTCGCCACAAGTAGGTAACACAAAAACGAAATTCTTCAGTCCCCCCGCCCAAGAAAAGTGTACAAGTCTTTTCCAAATAGGACCTAAACAGCCTTTTTGATGTGAAGATCGTGGGCAGTGGCAATGTATTTTAGAAAGGTGAAGGTAGGTAGAAGGCTTAAGTTGCTTTTGGTTTTTCTCGCATGTGCACTATCCGCTTCAGCCACATGTCGGTTAAAAATTGGGTATCATAGTCATCATCATCCCCATCCTATTCATTCTTCAGCTCCTTAAGGATCATAGGACTTCAAAAACAAATGCCATGTCTGTTGATGAGCTGCACACGATCATTGAAGACTTTGGGTTTTCCCGATAGAGGGTTCTTTCTATTATCGTTGCGCAGACGTTATGAAAGAAGTAAAATGCGTTGTTAAGGATGACGTCAGTGTAAAAATTGTGACGCCAGTTGGAGAGTGGACGTCGTCGAGCCTGTGGAAGGACAAGTGTCTATTTTAGCAGTGTGCAGATTTCATATTATTCAGGAATTGTGTATTTACGAGGCAGGTTAGCCTCTCAGGTATCCGTGAGGATCAAAGATAAAACACAAGCAGTTTATATCAGAAAAGGCCGACAACGGAAATATGTGCAGTCTGAATGACAAGAGCAATGACTGAAGATGCCGACCGTGTAATGTCAGAGAGAGTGAAGCCTGAAGTGATATGTATACAAGTCGCTCTGTTGTATTTTATCATATGGAATAAACCTTGGATCGTCCTGGCCTGGTTTGTTCCTTGAATCCATGTGGTGTAAATCTGTACGTCCGTTCATCCTGTGAGAAGTGTCAAATACCAACTGTCAGGGTTTCACAACATAGTCTTCTTGTCCCATACTATCAGCTCTGATCTTTCCGTGTCAGCTTTGTCCCTTTCGTGTAAGTTTCCAGTTGTCTTCCCCGTGTGTTCTTTGCTCTCTCTCTCCCTTCTTCTACCTCTTTTATCCGGGAATTTCAGAACTAGAACTGCCTTGTAATGAAATCAACAGGTTTCCTAAATGTGTCTACTATCCATCTGTTAGTTGGTTTTTTATGCGTGCAAATGTTGATGTGTAGTTGGCCAATACGCGTGTCGATGTCACCTGAACAGTGTACTGGTGCGGTGAAGATCTGGGTCACTCACGCTGACAGCATACATGGTCCTTGTACGATGATGATGATGATGTGAGACATGGGTGTGTGCAGACGCGAATGCGTTTAGGATCATATATAGTATACAATGTACCCAGTCACACTCGTACAGAAGCCAATGATGGTTGAAACTATGGTGACAGATCATACATTTATTCACAGAACTAACAGTAAAATCACACAGGAACAGTCAATGTAAACAGGTTCACGTACATCATGTTAATTGAAATCGCTTGGTACATATCAGGCATTCTAAGGCTGGTGAACATTCAAATATGTGGGCATGGTCAATAGTGGTATGTTCTTTAATGTACAGTTCATAATGCCGCTTCGGTATCCCTGACTGAACACGTCAGATACCTCAATAACTCCGTCATACAATGGACGAGCCCTTCACTCATGTAATCCTATTACCAGGGCCGTCGTTCAACTTGGCATAACACGCCAGTTACATCTTTTCATGCGGTAGAATAGTGGCCATTACACAGACCTCGATATGACGTCAGCTGTGTATTCTTCATTAAGCAGGTTGCATAAACTCTGCTATAATGTTTGTATAAATATACCGCCAATCTGCGGTTTCCACCTTATATAACTTCGTCACTGGACTTCTGATCATATAAAGACGAATAGTCTTAAATAGCTACCTTGAGCACAAAATATGAGTTCTGCATTACAGGAACTGTGAGCTGTTCTCACAGGCTAGGTAAGCCTTTAACAAATTCTGCAACCGAATGCGTAGTAATGATAAAGTCGGTGTTACCTTGAAACGAATCCTCAGAACATAAGAAATAACACTGTCGTCATTTCTGACGTAAGTAAATCACTGGGGAAAACTGACAACGCAGTCACTTCGAAGATTTTCCTTCCCCAGGATACAACGGACATTCACGTCCTACAGAAGCCAGTCCGCACTCTACCTCACGGAAGTCTAATTTTGCGCGCAACAACTGCGCATGGCAAATAGCCCAGAACTGTTTACCTTTGACCCTAAATGTCAAACACAATGAATGAACCAAAAAGGGAGATAACCCCTAATCAACCTGACACAGCAAAGTTAAGACATAGTTCCCCAACTTTGACCGGGGTGAAAAACATACAACCAATAAATCGACGTTTGAAACTCCGTCAATAATGACAGCAACACCATCGCAAGTGTCTTCTTCTCATCTCTTATCCCACTGGTGTTATTAGCTCCACATTAGTGATCTTGTCATACTACTTCAATTATCTGGGTATATAGTGTGCTTTATTCTGTGAAGAACACATTCATCTGGAGTGCTATACTATGGACCCTGGAAGATGAAAAACTATCGGTCAACCAAAAACAACTTGGCGTAGACTGTGGAGGTCGAGATGAAAAGAATGAACCAGAGTTGGGACACTGCACGAAGAATGGCCACCGACCGAGCAAAGTAAAGAATGTTTGTTGCTGACTTACTATACGTGATTGGCAGACACTAGGGTTGGTTACGTCCTTAGAAGAGATCCCAGTGCCATCACAAGAACAGCTATGTTATGGTCCCCCGAAGGAAAGCGAAAGAGAGGCCAACCAAGAACAACTTGGCGGAGAACTGTGGAGGTCGAGATGCAAAGAATTAACCAGAGCCGGGGCACTGTACGAACAATGGCCACCGACCGAGCAAAGTGGAATCAATTTGTTGTTGCCCTACAAGACGCCACTAGGAGTGATGGCCACTGACTGCTTTGACGGTCGGTGGCTAAGGATCAAAGAAGAAAGAAGATCTTATACAGATTATTAATACATTTTCTTATTCTTTGTTTATTTTAACCTCACAGCTAAAGGTGCGAAAGATAGATTTTCAATTAATTCTTTTCATAACTGATTAATAAAATCAGAAGATTTTCCTAGAAGATGATAGGATGATAGAAGGTAATTAATAGTTCATACTTCACCTTCATCATCATCACAGTCTCTCATGCACAAGATATTTAACATCATTAGAATCGAACTCAGAGAGAGATCAATAATAAGCAGTAGTTTAAATGGAAGTCAACCAGTGATGTTAAATGTGAAAAACTTACTAAGACTTTTGTGTGTCTTCAGTTCATCAGAAGTCTGAGTCTATACGCAACGTGTCTGACGTCTAACCAGAAATAAGTTATCAAAAACGGACATTTGGCTAGCAGAATTCGCCATAGGACATCTTTCATTCCACAATTAAAAAGGAATATTGTCTCACCCACAAGTCAGAAGGTTGACGCAGCATTTTTCGTCACCATATACTGCTGGCTTACAAGTTCAATACATAATTATCACAAGTTCAAATCACTCGAAAGATCATTATTATTTGAAGTCAAGCTAAAGAGCTCAAAAGTGGAATCTCATATTTATACCAAATGCAACACACTCTTAAGCGCATTCTATGAAGCAGACTCTAAAGTATATTTTATGAATCACGACTACATACGCAAGATTATGAGTCTACATATCACTAATATTTCGTGAAGATATCCAGCCTGACCAGTACCCTCGGAAGATTAGACAACAGACCTTTTGTTCATATGACAGCTATTAACAAGCTAAGGTCGTGGGGAAACAGAACTCTTTCCATAACTAATTAGAAAACAATGTCCAGTGGAAAGCATTCGTATTCCCGTCTTCTTGTCCCTATCTCGAATAGGTCTTTATTCTTTCTTAACGAGCCAATTTCTAGAGGCCTTCTACCTAATACATCTTAGGCTATTCCTGGCAAAAACTACTGTCGTAGTTGCCCCAATACGCACCACAGGACATGCGGTAACTGGGCCTATCGAGCCAGATTATATTTCTTTCCAAAATCTCATTTTCATGCAGCCCATGTGGAGGAAAAATTACAAACATTAACATTTCCGACGTTTGATCATTTGTGGTGTGACCAAGAATTTTATACTGAGAGAAGTTGCCGACCTGAAATTTCCTAAGTACTGGAAACCTCAAGATTATGACACTGTGAGCACTGTGACATATATTACCTGAACTGATTTCAAGTGACATAAACAGTAATCCAGAAAAAATATGGTCGTAATTGTGCACACCGTCATTTGCACATTCTTCTTTGGTAAGTGTTACTATTTTCGGGAGAGTACATATAAGGGAAACAATACAATTAATGTCTAACTTTCAACCAAAGTTGCATCCCTTAGCGTTACGCACTGACAGAAGAAGCTGGGATTTTTAATATAGGATTTTTCCGGTTGGCTCCGTATGGGGCATAGAACCACAAATGTAGACGATCCTCTTACAAGAAGCCAGCACAAATCATTAACATGCTCTTGCAACAGTAGTTTCTGTAACAATTTGTTTTATATGATGAGCTTACAAGCCATATGCACAACATTATATTAACACCTTGTACGACAGTACTTGAAGTAGTAGTAGTCATTGTATTACTTGGTCTTATAATAGATACATGCGAACTACCCAGGGGGTTAAGACAACCTACATTATCCACCAGATCTAAAGGTCTTTTGGATATGCGCTCTAATATAACAACTTGGGTGGCGGGGCGAGCCTCGCCAGAACGAGGCAAAATTTGATTTAAAAAAAAACATAACTACCATGGGCAAGACGTTTTCTAACCGCCTTTAAATGATATTTTACATAATTTCAAGATTTGTGAGGAATTATGTAAAAAAAAAAAAAAAAATTTGAATTATTACTTTCATTGCCAATCCTCTTTCTTTTTTTACTTCTTCAAGTTTTGAACAAGACATAAGAAGAAGACACTAGCCATGTATAGAGCGCACATTGAGGCACCCTGTTAATAGCATTACAAGGCAGTCTTTGTTGTGAAATTCCCAGGGTTAGAGAGGAGGTAGACAGGAAGAAGCGAGCTAGAGACAGAAATGAATATGACTTGTATTGAGCTTGAAGTGATGGCCCGTGACAGGAGGACTTGTCACGTGGTTGTTGATGGCCTAACCTGCTTGGGGAGGTAAAGGGTTTCGACTGATTTAAACTATGACGTCAGAAATTGCTCCAGGTGCACTGTTTACGCACTTCTGTGCACATGATTTTAATCTAATTCTCAAGGTTGCATAAAGCATATTCTCCAAAAAAAAAATAATTACAAGCCGAAAGATGTAAGATAAATCTGCATTGTGTCGTGTTTTATGATGATTATACCCCTGTTAAGCTGAACGAGAACTCAGTTTTTGGTCATTTTTGTGGAGTTAGAATAAACATGTACTTAAGACGTATTAATAAGAAAATATAGTCGTAAATTCGATGAAGAACATTTTGAAATGTGGTAGGTCTTATACTGTTCTGTACAGTATAAAGTTCTTCTGTCTTGTGCGGCTGAGTTGATTTATATACTGTATTTTTTACTTGCCCATATGTGTGGAAGTTTTCTTGGTAAAAAGTTTTTTACTGGATGGGTTAACCAGCCCCATGCCCAACCCTCCTTAGTCGCATTTTACGACATGCATGGTAGGGTACAGTGTTACTGTTCTTTGCTCCCCTTTCGGGCCCCGGTAACACACGTTGAATAGAAGGACTGAAATGGTATGACAAAGTCACAAATGTGGAATTGATGACAAAAACCAGACAAGTGCCAGTGGAACAAGAGTTGAGAAGAATACGCTGGCGATGGATAGGACACACATTGAGGAAACCTGTTGATAGCATTACAAGGCAGTCCTTGTTCTGGAATCCACAGGGAAAGAGAGGCAGAGGTAGACCAAAAACACACGGAGAAGAGAACTGGATACAGAGGTGAAAATGATGAGGAAAACATGGAAAGAACTTGAATGGATTGCACAGGACAGGACACAAACAAGCGTCCCTGGCGGGCCTTTTGAGAATAATAAACCATATCATTTGTGGGCCAAACTGCTCTTCGGGTAAAACATGTAATCCCAAAGCAGATACTGAAGTAGGAGGTGGGGTATAAGAGACTTCGCTAACATAGGACCAGCTTTATCAGGTGGGATGATCAGTCCCCTCTTTGTTGTCTTTGACTTCCCCAACTCAAGAGCAGAGTAAGGTATCCATTTACACTTGGGCATGACGCTGCTAGATTTAGAATCCAAATTGCGGTAACTTTGTCGCGATTGATAAGCGTTCTAACCACTTTGCCAATCTTGGGGTTGAGATAGTTAATATTTGTTCTCCTTGCTCAACAAAAAGATGCTGAAGGCACTAAAAAGAAAACGAACGGACAATGAACATAAGAAGAGTATGCTAAAACTGGTAGGTTTTTTTTTTTTTTTTTGTACGCCCGCTAATACTCGAGGAGAAATCTCAGGTTATTACTAATGTCTAACCTGACATTGATTTTACGTGAGTATCCCTTTTCTTGTACAGAGACAGGTGTCCCTCGCCATTCAGGCAGATACTCTCCGATTTTGGAGGTACCCATTAGAGCTGGGTCGGCTCAAGAGCCGCCAATCCCTGGTCGACGACACTCCTTCAAATGTTCTCGCCAGGTCTCGAGTTAATCCAGTCCAATTCCCGGTCGACGAAAAATCCTCAAATGCCGTCGCCCGGGTTTGATCCTGAATCACCCGGTCGCCAGAGCGGTGTTGTAACCACTACGCTAGCGCGGCTCCGACTGGTAGGTAAAAATCACACCAGATAATTCTGTCAGTTTTGTTTTAGCAAAAATTTCATTACACGTAATTACCCGTATCGTGGCAGGCGAATTCCAAAAACTAAAACTGAACGCTGGACACGGAGTAGCCTATTCCATTACGGCAGGGGTTTCTTAACTTTTATTTGTATGTGGCATGGACCCCTTCGATTGTGCGGTGAAGGCTATGGACCCCTTTCTTGTCTACTTCTTCAAGTAAACGAAATGAAGGCGTAATTAACAATTTTTATACGAATAATACATTTTATTGTAAAGAAAAAACGTTAAGTTTGCACATAGTCATATTAAAATATAGAAACTATATGTAAAAAGAATGCATTTCATTAAATGCAATAGACTGATAGTTCCCCGAATAAAATGTTTGGTAGGTAGGTCAAAAGTCAAAAGTAAAGTTAGTCCCATAGAAGATACTTCCGTTGGGGTGTTCAGTCTTAGAGACTATATTTTACTAGGTCCAGCTTCGAGAGGTGGAATGACCAGTTTCCTTCCTCACGGCCTTTGCCTCCAGTAACTCATGAGAAGATCCAGGTACCCATTTACAGCTGGGTATACTGGAGCATGTTTCTAACACGGTACCTTCGCCGCTAGAGGCCAGCGCTCTAACCACTCTGCCAATCGGACGCTTGAATAATAATTTTGGTAAAAATAAAATTCCAATTTGTTTAGGTTATGTACACTGACTAATTAGAATCCATTCATGGATCCACAAGGGTCAGTGGACCACCTTGCATTATAGGGACCTTGGCAGCTCTGTTCATGAACACCTCTTTTTGTGGATGCCTCATTACCCGGTTTTAGCTATCTTTCACGGGAAATAATTATGAACCAAGCACTTGTACAGTGGAAGCTTCGAGATATTATGTTATATTTCACAGTAGATATTCCCTCAGGCATGTCGTACAAGGCTACTGATACGAGGCTGACAACTCATCATGTCAAACAAATTGCCACAAAACCATATCTGCAAGAGCATGTTAAAGCTTGGAGTAGGCTTTATATAAGGGGACCAGTTAGCGCGGCGGCTTCCATGCTAAAAAGGTAGTGAAAAGGAACATGATGATGATTCCACAGTAGAGAGTGTGGACAGCATATATAGAGGAGCTAATGCGAAACTTTATTTTATAGTCAAGTAATACAATTGTAAGAATTATTTGATATTAGTATGTGAGGAGAACTGCCGTAAGACGGGGTTAAAACAGTAGAATGGAAAAAAAAAATTTTTTTTTTGGTATTGTTTAAATAAATGAATTTTACTCCATATTATAATTTCTACCTCTTCTCTCTCCATATCTGCTTTTTTTTTAATATTACGTTTCCCTCACTCTGTTTTCCAGTCCTTGTTTTTGTGACCGCCTGGCCTACACTAGCATGCATGCGTTCTATAATACTGTATAGAATAAGTAAATACATTAAACGCAAATGCGGCGTTTTCTCACAAAACGCAGTATCATACAAATTACAGTTATCAGTCACGGCTGTGAGCGGCATTGTAGCGCAGTCTCAGAAAATAATAGTGAATTGGTGTTATGCGTGGGAAGTGTGAAGTGAGAGTTGTGATCTTGGGTTTTTTCCATTGTTTAGGTGGAAAAGAGAGGCGTGTGAAAAATGTCAAAAACGAAAACAGAGAGATGTGTGTAAAATGAGCGAGACGTGTGTAAAATGGCGGGAAAAAGAAGGAGCTGTATAAAAGGTGGAGAAATGCGAGAAAAGAGAGATTTGCTAGGTATTCATTGTGTTGTGTTAGGCCAGATTCGAGTTTCGTCTTGGAGATTATGAAGATTGGTAGTTTTTTTTTTTTTCTTTTGGATATAACTCACTATTTTGTTTACGCGTAAGTAAACGATCATGTCACTGTGTAAATACCAGTGCTTGTCGAATGGCGTTCAATAAACTTCTGGTTGAATTTACTGCATTGCTGTTTGTTTTTTGTTTTGTTTTTTTGGAACGTTACAGTTTTTCTTTTGGATATACCTTGTCATTTGGGGCAGTTTGCTTATCACTAAACCTAAAAGGGTAAGGACAAACCTGGAAAGAAAAATTAGCAAAAGTCAAGAATCTCCATCTCAGGCGGAAAGCTTGTAGCCACTTGAATAACATTGAAAGGATTAGCTATGAAGAAAAAAAATATCAATATAACTACTTGCGCATTTAACTGACACGGACACATATCTAGTCATTTTGGTGCCATGACCAGCCCTTTTCTTTAGTGAAAGCAGACAGGAATGATCAGTATCATTGATCCAAAACCATTGCAACAGCGCAAGTATTGTGTGTGCGTAGGCTATTCAGGGACATACTTTTTTCTAAGGAGATAGTGCAAACACTTTACAGTGAACTAATTTATAGTGTGTATTTAGCTCGCGATACATTGCTGCGGGTGTTCACTTTGTAAGTCGCGAGGGAAAATATCATGGATAGATATTATTGTCAACCATACCATAGAAAATGGGAAAGAGACACTGTCAAAACAGGAGCAAATTGGAGTAGTCTAAATAGAAGACACCATCGGAAAGCAGTAAGAAATGTTGTTGGTCAAATCAGGAAAGGAATGACACTGCAAATGAATAACATCAACATAGGGAAGCAGAAGAAATGTCTGTTAAGAACCGAGAGTGGTTGGAAAATGAATGTAGAACCGGTAGGAGGGTGGAGGAAGATAACAAGATCTTGGCAGCAAAATGTCATAACGATGGAAGGAAGTAATAGGCATAGACCATGGAACAGTCATGGGTACAACATTCAATCTAACATGATAGAGGAAATAGAAACAAGTGGGACAAAAATATGTAGTGTTGCCACGCAAATTGAGGCAAGTAGAATAGTCAGTGATAGCAACACATCTTTGCATGCAGTAAGAGCATGGAAGTACTCTAGTTCAAATCAACCAAACCCCGGTACTAGCTGTCAGAACTCAAATTCACCTACAAGTAGCGAAGACAACATTGTTCTTAACATACTACAAAAACGTCTAGCCCAAGAACACCAGATTGTGCAAGATACCGACACCCATCTAGCTACACCACAACCTTCTGATACAGAATTATCATCTGCCACACTAACTGATCGAAATGCTTGCGTTCCTAATTCGATACAACTAGATGCCTCAGTCCCTGAAACTGAAGAACAACATGATAACGAGGATGATAACGAGAACATCGACGATAATATGGATACATCCATTCGGTCCGCCTCGAAACGTTACTACTCATCTTCATCAGACGACTCGGTACCACTGGCAAAGTTATACGCCTTCCACCAGAACATGTTCGTACCATGCTGCACAGGAAACATCCAACTAAACGAAAAACCATCGCACAGCACAGTGCATCAATATCGCAACACCCTACCTGCAACACTGCATCAACCGTCACTGCTGTAGACACTGAGAAGAAGTACGATAGAAGATTGTCCAGGAGGGACATCAGTATATTAGAGTTAGCCACGTTGCTCTAGCTAGGCTACTCCGAATGGTTTTTTTTGTCCGAGTGCGATAGCAGATTGCCCAGGAGAGGCATTGCTATTTTAGAGTCGGCCAAGTTGCTCTAGCTGGGCTACTCTTAAATGGTTTTATTTTTTCTATCCGAGTACGATAGCATTTTGCTCAGGCGAGGCATTGCTATTTTAGAGTCGGCCAGGTTGCTCTCGCTGGGCTGCTCTAAAAGGTTTTATTTTTTTAAAGTAAATACTTTCAGATGCTGCCAGCAACCTTCTATGTCGTACTGCTGATGCTATCAATGGCAGTCATAACCGCCACTGAAGAGAAACTAATCTGGAGAGACGCAACACTATTCGACTTGGACAGTTACCCTTGTTACAGCGTTCAAACCATTACACTCAGAATTAGAATATCTCAATAGAATTTTCTTTTCTTGACTTATAAACATATGTCTCAAGCATTGTTGTAGATTATAAGATAACCAAACACATGGGTTACATTGACTTACTATTTGCTGCTAATGCAGAATCTCAAAGGTTAAGGAAGACATTGTTTGATCTTAAGCTACACTTTCATAATATGAGTCAGGCACATCGACCCAAAAGAGCGATTTTGCCGTTTGTACGCAATGCGTTACAGTATTTTTTGTGGGCACTGCAACCGACAACAGCTATGACAGAGTCATAACATTAAGACCTTGGCGGAAAACCAAGACATTATTAAACATGTGCTTAGCCAGAGCATCACAAATTGTGAACAATACTCAGAGCAGTTGTTTCACAATTAACTAATTTTCCCCCCTTGTCTGTTCCGGAGTTGCTGAACCAGACATATGGTATGGATCATTTTATGGTTGCTTATTATACCTTGTTGAATTTCATTGATATATCTTTAACCAGTTATCTTCTCTGATTCCTCATACGCTTCGTACTTCTGATATTCCGTCACGGAATTTATTCGCTTATTTTGAATCCTTGTCAGCTGAAGCACTTCTAACTCACTCCGAACTTCTAGTCTTCGTAAAAATTCATTTGATTATTATCGACGCTATTCCTTGCCACTATCGTGTGCATCCTATACTTACTACCTTGTCTACCCATATCATTTCTCACTATGAACCCACTGCGTATCCAGAAGCTATCTATGACAGGAACGCATATGCTATTGCAGTGAACAGAGCTAACATGTACTTCACCATTGTATCACAGCAGAACTATGAGATATGTATTGCATCGCCATTTCCCTTCTGTAAGATTGATAGTATTTTCTATCGCATAAGTAACTATACATCATGTATCATATTGGAGCCGCGCTAGCGTAGTGGTTACTACACCGCTCTGGCGACCGGGTGATCCAGGATCAAACCCGGGCGACGGCATTTGAGGATTTTTCGTCGACCGGGAAAGGACTGGATTAACTCGAGACCTGGCGAGGACATTTGAAGAAGTGTCGTCGACCAGGGATTGGCGGCTCCTGAGCCGACCCAGCTCTAATGGGTACCTCCGAAATCGGCGAGTATCTGCCTGAATGGCGAGGGACACCTGTCTCTGTACAAGAAAAAAGGGATACTCACGTAAAATCAATGTCAGGTTAGACATTAATAATAACCTGAGATTTCGCCTCGAGTATTAGCGGGCGTACGAAAAAAAAAAAAAATAAAATAAAATGTATCATATCAATTTACCAAAGTACTGCGGTCGAGACACACAGATGGTGTACTCGTACAGTGAAATTTATTCATGCTCCCATCCGTATTTATAATGTTAACCCACACCTCTGGTTCTTCACCCTCTTTACTACGCACACCCTGTCCAGACGTTGTGTACCCAACAACACCTCTGTGTATTCCGCTTTATCGGTCCAACCTCCGTTTCACGACCTTCATCTTCACCCGATGTTGAATACCAAATGTTGGGTACCATTTTGTTGAACGTCATAATGTTGAATGGCGATGAAGACGTAGTATGGTGTCTGTGGTCTGGTTTGTAAGATGCAGATGTGTATTCAAACAGTTATCATCACAAACAGGGCAATCCACACAATGACGTCACATTAACTCACGATGGGTAAAGTCAATGAGATTTGCAACAGCTAGTGACGTTTTCTTGTATAATTTATTGTGGACGCCACAATAACAAAATGTATACGCGAAGGTAGGTACATCATCGATACAAACAACAGTCATTGCTACATCACATTGTTCATACAATACTGGACGGTAGACGGCATCATAATAAGGATGAAACATATTTATGTGAAAGCATCAATATCAGCCATAGACGTAGTCAGGCTGAAATAAAACTCCATCCCTTTCCGTACTAACAGCAAAGTAACAAATAGGAGACTAAGTCCACGTCTCTTTAGTTGACTTCAGTAAGACCGACACATCTTCTTAAATCCTCAAAATATCCTCCAAGTTCCTTTAGTTATCCAAGATATCAAATCTGGAACAAGCAGTAGAGTTTAGCAGGCAGATAGTTCTTAGGACATGCATCCATCGATGCAGTAACAGCGAACATGATTCGTGAGCTGACCAAAACTTCTCATAGCGTAGACCCTTCTATAATCGGGCTACAAACAAAATGTCAATCTCGAAGGATATCGATAAATGTCAAAAAATGTCATTACCTTTACTTCAGGAAATAAACATATAACTCACAGGCTTCCAAGCACTAAGAATCACCACAGATATATCATCTCCAAAGGAACAATATGAATAGGACATTATTTCCTGAACAGTTTAAGCACAGACGCTGGCAAACCAAAATGCGTCTTGCTTATCACGAATCTATCTGCACTCTGAATGTCGGGGCGGAACCCGTGCAAAAAAGCGATCAAGACCAGACATGCGCAGACAAGCGCGACTCGAACGGTGTTCAGCCAACTTACGAACCAAAGAATATTCTGGAGAACAATCGTACAGATTCGAACCTAATAAGGAAATGAATCTTGAAACATTGCGATTGCCAACTGTTTCTAAGAACTGACGACCTGAGCGCTCCGTATATGGACATGACTCAAAATCGTTCACACAAACTATCGGCAACTATCGTCACACGATTAGACAACTAGTAGAAATAAAAAAGTGACTACAATACATGAGTTATTTCCCATGCAATAGAAAATAAATACATAGACGAAAAACGTTGCAACAATCATCGCAACATTGCTGCACCCTCCCAATAAAAAAAAATGTGCAACATTTTTTTTTGGGTTAATATCCAAGAGTAAAGCCAAAAGCGACCTAACAACGCACAAATTATGCGCGGATAATGGATTAAATTGCCTAATATGAGGCTAAATTGACACATTGAGTGTCTGGTGAGAATATTTCTCAACAGATAAAAAATCTGATTCAAAAAATATATCGGGGAGGTGCCACCAACACACAATACGTTAGCATGTAAGTACAACATACATATGCAAGTGCAATACTATCTTTATCAAATTGCGGTGTCATACTCTAATACCGCTTTAGAATGGATGAACACATCTGATAGTAAATAGTAAATAGTACATTATCCAAAACGTGTAATAATATGAGTATATAATGAAATTAACTACATGAAGATCCAGGACTCATCTCCCGTCGTTCCTAAGGTAAGCAAATAAAGTGGGAACTCTCCATGTTTGACAACAGAAAGGTAGCTTCTCAGATCAACAATAACATGCTGAGAAAAAACAACCAATATAATTCTATTTAATAGCCATTAAGTTTCATACTATACAATACATTATTATTAACAATTGTGGCCGAGTAAACTTTCGGCCCTTATATTAACTACTCAGTCTTCCTCTTATATTAAAGATGGGAACAGAAGAAGATGATAACAAAGCACAATAGTATGTGTTCACCTAAAGTGAGGACTGATGTGCTAATGTATTGTAGTAATATAGGTGTGTTATGACTCTGTCGTATATCTAGAAATAGGACAGAAGTATTAGTTGGAATCATGTGGGCATCTAGACAGAATGTCAGCCATCACATTATCCGACCCACGGATAGCTCGTACCGTGAAGTGAAAAGGTTGAAGAGCAATAGCATATCGAGTTGATCTTGAACTCTTCAAGTTCTTAGTCTGAATAGCTGTAAGAGCTTTTTGATCAGTTTCTAGAATGAAATGTGCGCCCAGGAGGAATCTTTGTAGTTTGAGAATTGCCCAAACCATAGCCAACAATTCACGGTCTAAAACCGAGTAGTTCCTCTCTGCCGCATTTAGTTTTCTGGAAATGTACATAAAAGGATGCAGAGTTTCAACATATTCCTGCATAAGTGCTGCTCCGATCCCAGTGGATGAAGCATCACTTCGAAGAACAAAAGTTCTATCAAGAGTAGGTAATCTTAGGATGGGAGGAGAAGAAAATATTTTCTTGATCTGGTCTAAGGAAGATTGACATTCCTGAGACCAACGAACCAGATTAGGCGAACCTTTCTTCAACAAAGTTGAGAGAGGTGCCATGATCGAAGATAGATTCGGGATGAATCTCCCATAGAATTGAATTAAACCCAAGAGACTACGGACTTGTTTCTTCGTTTTAGGTACAGAGATGTTCAATTTTTTCGAAGTATTGTGGTCTTCTGTATTTCAAGAGACCATGACCAACACGATGACCCAGGAAAGAGATTTCACCAAAACCAATATAGGCTTTAGAGGGTTTTGCTGTCAAATTAAACTCACGTAGAGTGGACAGTAGGTCATATAAACCCAAATAGTGATCTTCCCAGGAATCACTGAAGAGACAGATAACATCTAAGTATGCGATGACATCTGAACGATGAGAAAGAATTCGACGCATCATGCGAACGAAAGTAGCAGGGGCGTTCATAAGACCGAAAGGCATAACATTCCATTGAAATAGACCCCTAGGTGTTGAGAAAGCAGTAAGAGGTTTGGCATGATCTGCTAGAGGCACTTGCCAATAACCTTTAGACAAGTCAAGTTTAGTGAAGAATCTAGAATTAGAAAGTCTAGTAAGTAGATCTTCTAGTAAATGCATAGGTTCAGCATCGAACTTTGTGACTTGATTTAATTTGCGATAGTCAACGCAAATTCGTATGTTCTTATCTTTCTTCCGAACAATAACCATGGAAGAAGAATATGGTGAAGTAGATGGTTCAATTATGTTTAATTGAATCATTTCATCCAATTCCTTTTCCACTTGAGACTGAAAGTGTATAGGGATAGGATAAGGCCTAACCCTAATAGGATTATTGTCGGTAAGAATAATGTCATGTTCTATGACATGCGTGTGACCAGGGATGTCGGTTAGAACATCCTTAAATGTCTGTAACATCGACGAGACTTGACGATGTTCATCAACAGAAAGATTAGGAGAAATGGAGACATCTTTCCAAGATTCCATGGAATGTAGTGGAACCACTGGAAGAGGGAGATTAACATCGGAAAAAACAGATTCCTCATCCTGTATGACAGATAGAGATGAGTAATGACCATGAGGTACAGAAGATTCGTCCGTTGCCTGGAAAATAGGCAGCAAATAGTCTGGACGCTCATGAAATTCCGTCAGCATGTTGATATGGAAAGTTTTATGCTTTCCATCTATATCGACCACATAGTCAACATCGGAAATTCGTGAGACTATTGCATATGGACCTTTCCATGCAATCAGAAGTCTATTTTCCCTACTGGGGAGTAGGACGAATGCTTTGTCACCTGGACAAAGTTGTCGTAGACATCTGTTCTTGTTAGCAAACTGTCTTGCTTTTTCTTTAGCAATTTCTGATGAAGCAGTTGCTAGTTTGCATGCCTCAATGATCTTTTGCCTAAGAGCAATGACATACTCATATGAGGATTGAGTGTCATCACTAAGTCATCGGCAGTGATGAGATCGTGTAACAAAGACTTAGGGCCGCGCGGACGCGCGCCAAAGACAAGTTCAAAGGGAGAAAATCCTGTGTGTTCGTTTGGGACCTCTCTATAGGCAAAGAGAGCCGCGGGTAAAACCCTGTCCCAATCTTGAGGATGATCTTCAGTTATCTTACCAAGTAAAGTCTTGAGCGTTCTATTCAGACGCTCAACTAACCCATTAGACATAGGATGATAGATGCTACTGAGAGATCTTTTAATGTGTAAGGTAGACATTACTTGAGACATAGTATCAGATATGAGTTGAGTGCCATGGTCTGATAGTATTTCTCTGGGGAACCCCAAACGAGAATATATCAGCCAAAGAGCATCTGCGATATCTGTAGTAGATATGCTCTTTAGAGGGATAGCCTCTGGCTAACGTGTGCACATATCGACACATGTAAGGATAAACTGATGTCCTCTGGCCGACTTTATCTTAAATGGGCCAATAATATATATGGCCATTTTCTGAAATGGCCGAATAGGGATGTCAGCAGCCTGGATAGGCGCAGCATGTCGTGGTCCTCTAGATTTGACCTCTTGACATACCTGACATGATCGGCAGTATATACGAATGTCCTTGTTAACAAAGGGCCAAAAGAAAGCCGCAAGGACTCTCGACTTTGTACGGGAAAATCCCATGTGTCCAGCACATTGCGAGTCATGAGCATGTTGCAATATTTGCACTCTCGTACTCTTGGGAACAAGAATTTGCGAATGTGCTGACGTAGCCGAGTCTTGTACCATACGTACAAGTACGCCGTTTTTCATTGCTATCCAGGATTTTCTTTGTGTATCCTTATTTGGATCACCTTTCTTCGCAAGAATGAAGAATGTTTTTAGCGTAGGATCTTCTTCCTGTAACTTTATGAACGAGTCACGAGAAATAACCAAGTGACTATCTTGGCTATGAACTTCATTATCACTATCCAATGAAGTTTGCGGTGTTTGTAGAGCTTGTGCTCTTGTAACCACTGCATTGGTAGCTTGCATATTATGATCTTCCCAAGCAGCAATCTGCTGTGGGGTACATTCCCTAACTCCGTGGATACGACCAATAATAAGGTCCGCAATAGGATTAGGTAAGAGACAGACGTGCACATCTCCCGTAAAGAAAGGAGTGGCAATGTGAATTACAGCAGTAGGATATTTCTCTAGAGTGCCGCCAAATGTGACACATTTGATAACCCTTCCTGTAGCACAGGATGGATCTACAAGCGATTGTCTGACACCAATGGTGGTGCATCCGGAATCGAAAAGTAGTGAGACCGGAGTATTATTAACAAGACCCTTATGTAGGATTAGAGAACCTCTCCCGTCATGCGCAACTGCAGCAGGCAGAGCGGGAAGAGGGTGACCACAACTCAAAGTAGTTATTGTAGTCGGTTCGAACAAAGTACTGCATTGGGGGCATGTGTTTGCTCTCCCAAAGTCAAAAGCGGAGCAAGTGACAGCGTCAGAGGTTTTATTATCAGAAACCTGATTACAGGCTCCCTGAGATTCTTGTTGTGCAGAGTTAGCCTGCTGATATCTCTTTTTTTTGTATTGAGATCTACCGCGACTGTTATTACCTCTGAAGTTATCAGAGTTATTATTATCTCTGAAGCTATTAGAATCTCTATTATAACTGTTATCCTGTTTTGAACTACAGTTTCCATGATTATTATCATGTCCACATTGATGTGAACATCTATTTGTTTGGTTTTGAGGTCTACGCAAGGAAAAGCCTCTGTTACCATATCCTCTTCTAAAATGCCTAAAATTATTAGGTTGGAAGTAACGAGGACTGTCAGCTCTTCTCCAATTCTTCGAAGAAGAATCACCCTGAAATTGATTTCCATAATTTTGACCGTAACTACGGTTACTTTTCCTATCAAAATTTTGTTGGAATCTATGACTAGAGTTTTGACCATAAGGTGCTGCCGAAGCAACTGTCAGACCTTCTTTTACTTTAGCGTTACCAATGGTTACGTGAGGATGCGCAGTTATATACTGGCAACAGAAATCTTCCATTTCTTTTATTGTTTTAGGTTTACGTTCATGAAGGAAAGCAAGGAAAGACTCATTGACAGAAGACATGACTTTGTCTCTAAGTATTAAGTCCATAAGTCCTTCATAAGTATGTTCTGTCTTAGACAGCTCCACCCAACGTGAAAAAGTAAGACGTATCTTTGAAATGAATTCAGAGAATTGCACTCCAGTTTCTGGCAACATATTTTTAAATTGAAGACGATAGCCGTCTTCGTCAAGTTGGTATTTCTTTAACAATATAGCCCTGACAACCTCATAGTTGTTCTTGTCAGGCTCATCTACCATGCTTAACATACTCAAAGCATCACCTCTAAGTATCTTGGACAAATGATAAACATGCAGTGAGTTATCTATGTTATGTACTTTACATGAAGTTTCAAATCTGTCCAGATAGAATGTTATATCGTCGATGGAAGCATTGAATGGTGGTAGATTAAGCTTGAAAGTGCTTGCATTAGTCTTATCTGAGACCTTATTTGCATCATTAGCATTACCCATGTTCATCACCTTTAATTTCTCAACTTCCAACGCTAAGAGTTTTTCTTCATGCTGCATTTTTGCTATTCTCTCCTCAGCTTCAACCTTTAACTTTTCTATTTCAAGTTTTTTTTAATTTCAGACTCTTTTTGTAACTTTTTTTCTTCAGCCTCAACCTGAAGTCTCTTATTTTCAGTCTCTATTTCTAGTCTTTTATTGTCAGCTTCTTTTTCAAGCCTTTTATTCTCAGCTTCTCTTTCAAGTCTTTTATCTTCAGCCTTTGCTTCTGCTTCTCTTTTTTGTTTTTCCATTTCCATTTGGAATCTTTTTTCATCCACCTGCATCTGCAGTTTTACATTCTCAGCTTCTATTTTCTTTTGCTCAGTTTGCTCCTTCATTTTCTTTTCTTCCGACTTCAATGCCTTGGCATATTGAGAAGTCGCAAATTCTTCTAACTTATCACCAGTCTTCCCAAGCAATTTACCCTGCTCAATAAAGTGCTCAAATGTAGACATGATGAGTAATAATATGAGTCCACAACCTGAAATAATTAATTATCTTATTTCAAATTTAATTATAACAAGTCTTAAATGAAGCACTTGCTTACTCACAACACTATATTATCATCCCAATCTCTATGGGAAACAAGTCTTATATTAAAGAACTTGTGTATAGACCTTGTTGAAATATCATCAATCAACTCTTGATCATAGGTGCACTTCCCATTCAATAGTGCACAATACTATTCATCATTTATTTATCATCAGTGTAGTAGTAGTGCATCAGCATAATCCATTATTCAATTACCATAAGTGTAACCAATGACTATGTAAACACAACTACAATGTAACCATCAACCATGTAAATACTTACAATGTAAACATTAACAATGTAAACAATGACAATGTAAACATTAACAATGTAAACAATACCAATATAAACAATAACAAAGGTTTAGCAACAATAAGAAAACATTCGCAGAAATCAACAACAACAAAAGCGAAAAGTAAAGAAATATCACAAAAAATGTGATGATATCTGCGAGAAGATATTACAAATACAAGACACAACAGTGTATTAACAAAAATGGTGTATGAAACTAAACAACAGGAAAGAGTAGGCTAGCAAATACAAACAAATCAAAACAAAACTAAAGAGTGCGAAAAATAACGAAAACAATACTAACACATGTCATCACAACTAACAAAAAATAGCAACAGAAGTCGCTTTGCACATTCCAGTATCGGAAATTTGCACACCCTATAGAAAACGCTCACGATAGACAACCTCTATGACGTGGTATGATCTAAGGGAGGCACCGCCCAACCGAAACCCGCAGAAACATAAATATATAAATATAAATATACAAATAACATATAAACATATAACATATAACAATATGACAAAAGAATGAGATGAAACACAGAAGACTCAGTAGAAGTATAAGGGCACAGTTCACGAACAAACAGGCCACTTAACTTATGGATATCCAATCGTCAGCCACAGCAGAAAAAACAGATGACAGCCAGCGTCCTAAGGGATGGAAATCCAACGATGACGGTACATCTGAACTGCTCCAACTGTCCCGACGATGGTACTTGAGCTTCTTGACTGATTAAGTAGTGTTGTTTCGGCACTTGACCTTCTGAATCCTATAGTAAATATGTTTGAATTCGGTACTTGGCCTTCTGAAAACGAACTCGAAACAACCGGCACTTGACCTTCATACAATGACAGCAACTTGCACCTTGACAGCAGCGACTGGCTTCACTTGAGTTAACGACAGCAACAGTCTGTGATATCCGGCAATATGTAACAACGCCGGGTACTGTCAAATTTCTTGCTTCAGGCAAAAAGTTGCAATTTCGACCTTTTCCGGGCAACGCCGAGTACTTTCATAATTCTGTATGTAGATGTAGAATTTCTTGAAGAATGCTGTTTGTTGAATGAAGTGGGTAAGGGACCCCGTGTCTGCTGGCACCAGACCAAACCAGCTTATGTCTGCCAAATGTTGATGCTGATGTGTGGCAGGTTAATAATGCCTTTGGACTGGCCACCAAATGTTGAATACCAAATGTTGGGTACTATTTTGTTGAACGTCATAATGTTGAATGGCGATGAAGACGTAGTATGGTGTCTGTGGTCTGGTTTGTAAGATGCAGATGTGTATTCAAACAGTTATCATCACAAACAGGGCAATCCGCACAATGACGTCACATTAACTCACGATGGGTAAAGTCAATGAGATTTGCAACAGCTAGTGACGTTTTCTTGTATAATTTATTGTGGACGCCACAATAACAAAATGTATACGCGAAGGTAGGTACATCATCGATACAAACAACAGTCATTGCTACATCACATTGTTCATACAATACTGGACGGTAGACGGCATCATAATAAGGATGAAACATATTTACGTGAATGCATCAATATCAGCCATAGACGTAGTCAGGCTGAAATAAAACTCCATCCCTTTCCGTACTAACAGCAAAGTAACAAATAGGAGACTAAGTCCACGTCTCTTTAGTTGACTTCAGTAAGACCGACACATCTTCTTAAGTCCTCAAAATATCCTCCAAGTTCCTTTAGTTATCCAAGATATCAAATCTGGAACAAGCAGTAGAGTTTAGCAGGCAGATAATTCTTAGGACATGCATCCATCGATGCAGTAACAGCGAACATGATTCGTGAGCTGACCAAAACTTCTCATAGCGTAGACCCTTCTATAATCGGGCTACAAACAAAATGTCAATCTCGAAGGATATCGATAAATGTCAAAAAATGTCATTACCTTTACTTCAGGAAATAAACATATAACTCACAGGCTTCCAAGCACTAAGAATCACCACAGATATATCATCTCCAAAGGAACAATATGAATAGGACATTATTTCCTGAACAGTTTAAGCACAGACGCTGGCAAACCAAAATGCGTCTTGCTTATCACGAATCTATCTGCACTCTGAATGTCGGGGCGGAACCCGTGCAAAAAAGCGATCAAGACCAGACATGCGCAGACAAGCGCGACTCGAACGGTGTTCAGCCAACTTACGAACCAAAGAATATTCTGGAGAACAATCGTACAGATTCGAACCTAATAAGGAAATGAATCTTGAAACATTGCGATTGCCAACTGTTTCTAAGAACTGACGACCTGAGCGCTCCGTATATGGACATGACTCAAAATCGTTCACACAAACTATCGGCAACTATCGTCACACGATTAGACAACTAGTAGAAATAAAAAAGTGACTACAATACATGAGTTATTTCCCATGCATTAGAAAATAAATACATAGACGAAAAACGTTGCAACAATCATCGCAACACCCGACTTGCTCCATTTCTGATAACTATTTTCAGATTGATGCCGTTCCATGCATCTTCCGTTCTCAAGATGGATTTACCACTGAGAATATTTCTATTCACTTTAACTTCTCTACTTCCGTGGTATGGCAATCTCTCAATTCATCCATTCAACCCGGACCTACTTTTTCTCCCCCCCCCCCCCCCTTTTTTTGCCATCCTTGCACTCTGTTGACATAACTCCTCTCATAACTGAATTGAACAATGTACAGAATTCCGGAAGTAGTGGTCAAACAATCACACTTCTTAGGATTAGTCATACTTATCAGCATCATTGTAGTATTTTGAATAAATTATTTGATGTACAGAAATAGTATCTGTCAACGTATTAATTGTATTCGCAAGAGAAATAGTATTGCTACTTCTGAGTTAGACTACTGAGTTAGACGATGTTAAAGTAACCACAGAGACACCAGTAAACAGACTAACTGTGAACATCCCCATGAGAGTTTTTTTTTCTTTCTTCCACGCCTCACTTTTCTCCAGCAAACCTCTCAGCTATTTCATTATACCCCTGCTCTCTCTTAGTTGACACTACACTGTGCCCGTCAACGGGAGTTATAATACATCCAGACACCATTACCTTCACTGATCGCAGTGCGCATCGCGGAGGTTATTGTGAAAAATAAATATAGTTCTAGTTCAGTTATGATTTAGATGTATGTATAAAGTTATGATACAAATATTGTCCTGATGTATTGATTAAAGTTTGAGATTTGTTTGGCATGACCAAACCTTCTATGTGTTGACTTGAAAAAAGTTCTTAAGTCCTAAATTGTTTATGTATATTAAGTATCATGACCCCATGTTTTTTATGAAATGCCACACGCGTGTATTAAGTAAAGATTTACATAAGTATTGCATTAAGTACAGGAATATCAATTACATATTGTGTATTGCAAATTGCTATTCATATCCCATACTGTTAACATAGTAACATTGTAAATGTTAAAATGAAGATTGTAACATACTATGATTTTATTATACACATGTCATTGGTTCAGATGTGTACGCCCCAAACGATATCTTGTACATAATTTTTAGTTGGCTTGCATGTATACTGAGATCTTGTAAAAAAAATTTCAGTTGGCTCACATGTATACCCCCAAGACGATATCTTGTACATAATTTTTAGTTGGCTCGCATGTATACTGAGATCTTGTACAAAATGTTTTCAGTTGGCTCACATGAGTATGCCCCTACTCAGTGACTTGTACAAGTAACATACATTTTTCTCAACCATTGTCCATTGCCAATTGGCTCATAATTATATGCCCCCATTTGATATTTTGCACCAGTATGTTTGTTAGGAACTTGATATTTTTAGTTGATATGATGAAAATGTCTCCACCTGTGATACATTTTTGTGGCCCTGGGACTTGTGTGACCACGTGGCCTTGTCACATAGAGATTATGATCAATAAATTTTCTATTTTTCTCTTCTTTCTCTACCCGTGTCCTCTATTTTATTATCGCTCTTTTATCCTTTTCATGTGTTTTTTCGCATTCGTACGTTTGCGACTATAATCATTACTATTTTCCCATTCTAACGTTTACCTGTTTCCTTTCTCATACTGAGTTCGTATGTTATGACATAATGTGTCAGTCACTGCACTAGACGCAGAACTGTGAATATATTCGTCTTACCAGACATAGGAGCAGACATATGTCTACAGCATTCCCTGCACCAGACGAAATACTGTGAGAAAATTCGCTCTCGAGAGACCGAATGGCAGACATGCGTCTCGGGTTTTTTTCATGACACTCACGATCCCACGGTTAAGTTTCTCGGGGAGGTGTGAAAACTGCCTCTGCATTGGAGACGGGTCTTCGGAGATTAAATCTGACATGGCACTCACTGTTGGCCCTGGTCAGCGTGAGGCGTGAAGACGAGAAGTGGCAGTTACGGCATGCGTCTAAGGTAACGTAAGTGTTAAGAGAGTGAAGGGGAGAGACCGACGTTTAAACGTCAAGTCCAGCTCTATGCTTGCAGTTCAAAACGTAAGTTATATTGAGTACATAATATGTAAAATATTTCATATGTGTTTTTTTCTTTATTCAGTGAATACTGGGGTAACCCAATTTAGTACAGAGACATACCTGTGAGAAACATAAACATTTTATATTTTTAACCACGTGTGTTTTCAAGTAACACCTGTCTGACAGGGCGTGTGCCTTCAGAGATAGACAGAATACCAATCCCACTAACGGGTTTCTTTTAAAGAATAAATGCTTATACTGGGCCTTTGAGCCAGACAGTATTTTCTCCTCGAACGCTAATGTACATGCTGCCTTGTGGCGAGAATAATTATAGAAAATAAACATTAACTTTTCCGACATTATTTGACCAAGTGTTTGGTGAACCAAGAGTATCTGGTGAGAGAAGTTGTCCACCGGTCATCTTCCTAATTAAGGGAAACCTCGTGTTCTGACATTGTGTGCCCGCTTAAGCCTAATCCTTACCTCGTGAGTCAAGTGACACTAACTTTAGTCTGAAATACTTATCGCATGAAGCAGACGCTCCCCGGATCAATTTTGATGAAACCAACAAACAAATCTGCAGAGCTGGGATCCGCTTCATTAAACGACAGTAACAGAAAAAAAGTGTGTGAGTGTCCCAAAGTTTGCGCCAGACGGCGAACAACAGCACGATTGTAAGTATATCAGGGCCCTGATGAAAGAACCGAGTGAAAGTAGACTGAAGGACGTTCTTTGTATCATTCACCCACGTTGTAACTTTTCTTAATGCAAGTTATTGCTAACAACATTTTCCCTTAGAATAGAGCAGAGTATCAAGTCTGTCCATACCTTAAAAAAACAAGGGGGAAACCATAGACTCAAATCATATGTAGCTGTGACTCTTTGGAGTTATCACTTTCTTCTAACGGGACTGTGAGCTATATATCAAGGGGAAGGATCATACAAACGGGTCTATCACTATTGTAGCATTCCTTGATTTTTATGATGATGTGTATATGTTTTTGATGTAATTTTTATATGTTGTGAGAGAAGTTTGTTATGATAATTAAACTACTCAATAATTATTCCAGCTTGTCGGTCAGTTTCGTTCCAAAGTATCTGTAAAATCATTATTATAGTTTTCCCACGTGTGTGCGTCTACATATTGTCAATTGTGTGTGTGTGTGTGCACGTGAGTGGTAATATATATTAATAGATATTTTTATAGACTGTCTGACTCCTCTGGATCTGTTGTAGAAGATAGGCGGGAAGAGAGAAGATTCTCGATTTCCGGGACAGCCTCTCTAAATTTCTACCATCTCACTCGTGGAAATCTATTTCTATTACTACCTCTCACTGTGACTATGCCTTATTCTAATCTATTCAGAAGGGACCACTCCAAGTCTTAATTTTCCTATCAAAAATCTACGACAGGCCTACACTAGCATTCATACGTGCTATAATACTATATAGAATAAGGAAATACATTAAAAGCAAATGCGGCGTTTTCTCACAAAACACAGTTTCATAAACGTTAGAATTAGCAGTCACGGCTGTGAGCGGCATTGTAGAGCAGTCTCAGAAAGTAATAGTGAATTGGTGTTATGCGTGGGAATTGTGAAGTGAGCGTTGTGATCTTGGGTTTTCTCCATTGTTTAACTGGAAAAGAGAGGCGTGTGAAAAAATGTCAAAAAAAACACAGAGAGACGTGTGTAAAATGAGCGAGACGTGAGTAAAATGGTGGAAAAAAGAAGGAGCTGTATAAAAGGTGTAGAAATGCGAGAAAAGAGAGATTTGCTAGGTATTCATTGTGTTGTGTTAGGCAAGCCAGATTCGAGTTTCGTCTTGGAGATTATGAAGTTCAGTAGTTTTTTTTTTCTTTTGGATATAAGCACTATTTTGTTTAAGGGTAAGTAAACGATCATGTCATTGTGTAAATACCAGTGCTTGTCGAATGACGTTCAATAAACTTCTGGTTGAATTTACTGCATTGCTGTTTTTTGGAACGTTACAGTTTTTCTTTTGGACATACCTTGTTATTTGGGGCCGTTTGCTTATCAGTAAACCTAAAAGGGTAAGAACGAACCTGGAATAACATTGAAAGGAAAATTATTTTTTAGCCTGTCCCTGACGAAGGCCTTGTGGCCGCAAAGTAGGTTTTTTCTTGTCCTTTCGCTTTGTAAGACTTATTGCTATTTGTGTGTGTGTTTTGCTTTTCTGTTCAATCTACAGTATTATTTGAAAGTGAATGTAACAATTACGCTGGGGGGAATTTTGAAGACAAGAAGTTTAAAATTAGAAGAAAAAAAAAATAATAAGAATACTCATGGTTTAGGTTAAAAAGAACATGAGACGACAGATTAAAGGGGGATAAATTTCAAAGTTTATAGACAATGTCCCGTATTGCTCCCAGGGTGTGGGAGCTCTCCTGAGTCAAAGAAAGGAGCTACTTTTCAGGCAAACCGTTTAAGGCGACTTATATGAGGTTTTGCATGCGGGAGTCGCGGTAGCGCAGTGGTTAGTGCACTGCCTCCTAGCTCGGTAGTCCATGGTTCGATCCCCAGTTGAGGTGATATTTTAGACCGCAAACAACGGCTCCGGGGTCGACCCAGCCTTATGAATTGGGTACCAGAACAACTCTGGGAAGGTTACGGCAGCCGGCGTGATGCTGACCACATCACCCCTAACGTGCCGATGGTCAAGAAAATATATGCCTAACACCATATTCCCAACATGCCTCAAAGGGCGTGTAAGGTGACTAATATCAGGTTGTGCATGCGGCTGATAAAGCCAACATGTACAAGAAAATGCTACGGAAATTACCACTGATAGAGCATGTGACTGCTTGACGCGGGGTTCTTGCAAGGGAACCAACTGCAACAGTGGCTCCATGCCCAACAAGGCGTAAAAAGGACAATAATGATGATATATAATAGATAGTGTGAAAGTGTAAAACTTTCAAAGAAAATTAGAAAAAAAAAATACTGGTATAATATGAACTGGGGTAGAAAAATGAGATAAAGGGACTAAATGAAACAGAACAACATAACTATATGTACTAGCTTCATACGGATTTCGCAGATTTGCATGGTTTTGTTTCATCTAAAAACAAATTAATTCCCTTTATTTATAATCTCATAAAAATAAACAGCAAATAGCAATACAAGGCAGTCCTTGTACGAGGAAGCCGCAAGAGAAATAGAGAGAAACCCACACAAATATGGAGAAGAGAACTTGAGACAGACAACAAAAAGATACATGAGACGTGGAACAATCTAGACAGGATGGCACAGGACAGATGGAAATGACCTTTTTTTTTTTGGTGATGACCTGCGCACTATGAAAAGCTGAAACTTATTGATGAAGATAATTGTCACGTAGGTCTTTATATCATTAAATTACCTAGATCTTCTTCCTATTCTCTCACCCACTTCCTTTTATTTTATTATCTTTCCGTACTTGTTTTTCCTGTATTTTTTCGCATCACTCGTTGCGAAAAATATATTTCTTTCCCATCATCGTTTTTCTTTCTCATACTGACTAGTAACCTTATTGCATCAGATGTCAGTCGCGCAGATAGCTGTGAATATACGGTTCTCGCCAGACATACGTCTGCAGTTTCCCCATCAGAAAGCTTTTGCGACCGTGTGGGAAATTCGTTTCGCTGGACATAGAACAGACTTTTGGTCTACCATTTTTTCACCTGTCACTAGCTTAAGGTGTCAAACCCGGCATCGGTAACTGACGTATTGCAGTGTGAGAAGTAGACGGTTGTCTGAGATTTGCAACTGACACGCGCTTTTTCCCTTCAGTTTGTCAACGCAGGTGCGTAATCGCCCGGTGGCAGTTACGACACGCCATTCATTCTATTGTCTAATACGTAGCTGTTATGAGAAATGGGGAGAGATTCGGCGCGAAGGGGAGATAGTTCATCCTTTGTCTGGTTTAAAATATTAGTCCCACGTTTTAAACGTATTTCATTTCACTCAGTAACTTTGCAGTTTACGACTAGAACAACCTAGCTTCGTTAGATTGTCTAAATAATCTCCGTAAATAGAGATGGCCTTAGTTTTGGTCGAAGTGGTTTAACGTTCCTAGTAATTCTGTGTTGAGGTATATTAATATTAGTTATAGTATTCTTTTGTGAAGTGATTTAGTGTTAAAATCGCCGATTCCATTTTAACTAGTTCTGTGTGCAGAATGAATATTTTTGATTTAATCTGGTGCAGAATGGGTAATTTTGATAGTTTTGTTCATTTCTTTAATCGACGAGGTTTCAGTGGAAATACAAAATGAAATTATTTTTTTGCTTACTAAACAGTAGCTGAAATAAGTTTAAATTAACTGTTAAATACTCAGTCGAAACTGTTTAAATAACTAACTTATAAATGCTAGATGCGACATCAGTGAATAGTGACGGAATACGCAAATATTCCTGAAATTCATGATGATTGATTTTATATATAACTTACTTTACGGGAAGTTTTAAATATAAGTCAAGCCGTAGGCTTGCTATTTTAAAATGTACGTTTATATTCAGTACAGATATGTAAATTATTTGATATTGTTTCTTTCCATTTTTATATATAGTGAAACGGTGGTACCCAAATCACCAGCGTTTAGTAACCTGACAGACATATTTGTGATAAGCATAGACATTTCCTATCTTTAACCACGTGGGGTTTTTATGTTTCAAGTAACACGGGTCTGACAGTGCTATAGCCATCAGAGAGAGACAGTAATAGCAATCCCACTAACGGTTCTCTCTAAACACTAGAAATATATATTGGGCTTTTGTGCCAGTTCATATTGCTTCACAAATTTAAATGTACATGCTGCCTGGCGGCGAGTGAATATTACAAGAACACCATTTACATTCCGACAGAGATTGTGACTAGTATTGTGGTGACCAAATATAGTACTTTCCTGGAAGTAGACACCGATCTGACATTCTTTAATTCTAGAATCCAAAGCTAATGACATTGTGCTCTGCTAACTTTCGTGCCTGGACAAATTTTATGTGACTTAATCAGACATTCGAAAAATTAGAACACCCAAGGAATCGTTCCCTGAGAGTTTAGCACGTCTTTTGGAACTGGGGATCTCTTGGTCAAGGACTGCATTTCGAGTCTGTGTGAAGGTCCTAGAATTATTATGTTCCCAGAGGCCACGAGCAAAGTTGTGAGTATAAATGTGGAAGAAAGGCCATGGCTAAATGAATGAGAGTACACAGGTCTGAGTGTTATTGTACCAGTGTATTATTGTCACATTTACTGTCTTAATTTTTTTTATCTGCAGAATTTGTTACAAAAAGGCTAGAGTTTTCTTCTTTTTCTTAGGCAAAATCAGATTATTCAACTCTGTGCCTACATTTACGAGTAAAGAAAAAAAAAACTCCTAGTCTCAGACCCTACGTATCTATAACTCTTTGGGCCATCATCTGTTCTCTTAACGGGGCTGTGGGCTAAACCTAGAGTAAGATCTAACGGGCTATCATCCTTGTAGCATTTTTCTTGAATTTTATGACTATTTGTATATGTTTTTCCTTTATGTATTTTTTTGGTGTTGTGAGAAATTTTGATATGATAATTAAAATATCTCTCTTGAACAAAATCAGTGCGTTGGTCAGCTCGATCCCAAATATATATATATAATCATTTGTTATAGATTTCCCACGTATGTGTGTTTAACTGTCGTCACGTGTATGTGCGTGCCCGTGAGTAGATAGAATTATATGTAATATATATGTGGTTTAGACTGTCGGACTCTGTAAAAAAACCGTCGTAGAGGATAGGTGAGAGAGAGAGAAGAATTCTTTCCGCTTTCAGCGACAGCCTCTATACCACAGTCTATCATCTCACCACTCGTGGAATCTATTTCATTTTTCTAACTCTCACCGGGACTATCATTCATTCCAACCTATTCAGAATGGACCAACCCAAGTCTTAATACTCCTATCCAAAATCTACGACAAATGGGTTCTCGTCCGACGGATTTTTGAACTTAGAATAGGAAGACGAGTACGACAAATGGGGGCTCGTTTCCGGTTTTTGAACTTAGAATAGGAAGACGAGTACGACAAAGGTGGACTCGTCTATCTGAATTTTGAACTTAAGATTCCTTATTCTGAAATAGAGTAAGAGTGTGATGTCTTGTGAGTTTTGTATCTTTTAAAAAAATAATTTATCCCCTAGACTAACGATCTGTTTACGGGCGTGCTGACCACACAAACTGATAAGTTTTTTTTCCCACAGCATTTTGAATAATATACATTTGGTTTACAGGTGGATTTTGTCGGAATATATGTTATTGTTGATTGTAATACTAAACGCTGGTAAAGTTTTGTGAGTGTATAACATTCACAAGGGTTCTGAAGCAGGAAGGTGTTTGAACTAAGTTAAGGAGTGCGTTTCGGACTATTTGTCCAGATTAATTGCCTCCCTCACCTTAACTGTCTTCAGGGGTAAACTTGATAGTGGATTTAAAAATTAAGGGATTATTTTTCTCTTTAATTTTTACAATAATTATTTTGCTTTTCCACTGTAGCAACCTATTTTTCAGAAGTAATCTTAACTACCATTTAGTTGGCGTAGTCGTGTTTTGCATTAGGTGCTTTATTGCCGATAATAGCAGCGATAGTTAGATTTTACTTTGGAGGAGGTACTCTAGGGTTAAGGATATCATCTTTTGAATTTTTGGTACATTATTTTCTCGTAAGTGGTAGGAACCAGTGTATCCTTTTTCCTATTTTCTTTCTCCACTAGTCTCAGTCACTGACATAATATGGCCGAGAGGGCAAAGCTTAGACAACTCCTCAGGGACGAAGCAAGAGAGGAGGGACTGGAAGGAGAGGAAGCGAAAGCTTTTGTCAGAGACGAACTTGAGAGATACGATGCGGAGAGGAAAGCAGCTGAAGCTAAAGAGGAAAAAGAAGAACTAAGGAGGAAAGAAGAAGCAGCGGAGAGGAAAGAAGCGGAAGACCGGCTATTACAGCAGAAGAAGATGGACGAGGAAATGGAAATTCGCAGGATGCAGCATGAGGAAAGAGAGAAAGAGAAGGAGAGACAGCATGAGTTGGCTCTTAAAACGCTAGAATTCCAAAGTCGTGGGACTGCCTCTACCTCCAGCAATGGAGAGTCTTCTCCTCATTCTTCCTTAACTGATCCTTCTAACACTCAATCTCTTCAACTCAACGCTATGTCTTTCACTCTTGAGTCTTTCCCTTGTCCAAATGAGAAGATTGACACATGGTTAGAAAATTTGAGAAAATTGCAACTCTGTACGGGTTAGAGAGGTCGCGTTGGAATATGAAACTTTCCCAGGCCCTAAAAGGTTCTGCTTATGATGTTTATTCTAAGCTGGAAAGTAGCCAACAAGACGACTACGATGTGTTGAAGAAAGCGTTACTGGAGCGCTTTGAAATGAACGCTCGCAAATTTTTGCAACTGTTTCGCAACAGCCGGAAAGAGAATTCTGAAACTTTTCACCAGTTCTCATCTCGTCTAAAGGGATATCTAACAAAGTGCCTTGAGCTCTCGCAGCTCCCCTCTACCTATGAAGGTCTTGAGGAACTTGTTCTAACAGAACAAATAAAGAACACTTTGTCTGCTGATACCCGGAGATTTCTCGCTGAGCAGGGGGCGGAAAAACTTGAAGACATTTTGGAAAAGTCTGAGCGTTATCACAATGCGCTGGCTGAACTACCGGCCACAAAGCGGAAACCGACAGAGGAGCATTTTCGAAAAAATAATCTAGATCAACCTTCTCATGCTTCGAATCAGTTTAACCACAGAGAAACTGGACCTCAAAACCCCCCTCCTGAAAAATCCAAGTTCTACAAGAACAAGTACCCCAACCACCCCAAACAGTCTGATCAACCCGACCGTCCTTCATGGCAGCGTGGCCAGAAAGGTCAAGGTGACAAAGGGAGAACCCCTGAGCACGGGACATATGATCAGACCGAGCACACCGAGCCGAAACGCATCGGATGCTTATTAACAGTCTCGCAAGGCGGAATTATTGACAGTGATTCCCAACCTGTTGGGGATGGACCCTCAACGTGAGGTACTGTTACATTGAACGGTTCTCAAACTTCTTGCTTATTTGACACGGGGCTTTCTTATGATTGCATTGTTGCCAGAAACCTGGTCAAACCCGGTCAAGAGACAGCAGAGACCGTCCAATTTTGTAGAGTTCGTAAGAGTGATGCACCTACAGCGCTTCCCATTGCATTGGTGGAGATCCACTCTGATTTTGTCAGAGGCGTGATCAAAGCAGCTGTTATGGATGATCCCATCTACCCAGTCATACTTGGCGGGAGATACGTGTGTATTGGGAAACCGGAAGAGCCGATTGTGGCAGCAGTAACTACAAGAAGGCAAACCATGAAGGAACGGGAGCCTGCGCCTAATTTGTTACCCATGGAACTTAAAGAAGCGCAATACAAGGACTCTACTTTGGCACCCTGCTTTAGGAAACTGCCCATGGCTAAGGAACCCAAACAGCACGGGGACATTTTTTCTAAGGATGGCGTACTTTATCGGAGAACGGGCAAGCCTGACCAAGGTTACAACCAGCTCCTAGTACCGAAACAGTACAGAAGCCAAAACCTAGAAATGGGGCACTCTCTTCCCTTCAGCGGACATATGGGACAGAACGCCACAAACCAACGTATAACCACTCATTATTGGTGGCCAGGAGTAAATACTGATGTTATCAGATATGTCAAATCCGATGCCCAGTGCCAACGTGTGCCACCCAAGCAACGGGCACCCCCAGTCTCTTTGGGTGAAATGCCAATAATGGGAACACCATTCGAACGGGTTGTGATCGACATTTTAGGGCCTTTCGAAAGGACTAAAAGAAGGAACAGGTTTATCCTGACCTTAGTCGATACATGCACTTTATGGGCAGAAGCTATCCCGCTAACATGCGCAGATGCCAAGCATGTCGCAGAAGCCCTCGTGCAGATTTTCACTCGGTTGGGATTCCCTCAGCAAGTGTTGACGGATAACGGATCTCCATACCGAAACCTGTTGATGGATGAGATCGTGAAGATCTTGAGGACCCAACACATCCACACTAAGCCATATACTCCGGCCGGAAATGGGCTTGTGGAGCGTGCAAATGGAAACCTCTACATGATGCTAAGTAAACTGGCACAAGTGAAACCTGAAGATTGGGATCTTTGTATTCCTGCAGCATTATTTGGCTACAGAGAATCTCCTCATACTTCCACAGGATTTCCGCCAGCTACACTCTTATTCGGCAGACCTATCAAGGGGCCGTTTGAAGCCTTACTTCAGTCTCTGACAGACGAGAAGGCGGATGAGACAGTTGTCTCAGCAAGTAAATATGTGTCGGTTTTAAAGGAAAGGTTGAAACTAGGGTGGGACCTAGCAACGACTAACTTTAAGCGAGCACGCACAAAGCACGCTAACCGATACAGGAAAGTCGCGAAAGAAAGAGAACTGGAAGCAGGAGAGAAAGTTTTGGTGTTACTCCCTACCGAGAACAACCAACTGAAGATCGGATGGCAAGGGCCGTTTACCGTTCTGAAAAAGATTTCTAAGGCTAACTACCAGATCTCTATTGAAGGAAAGGAGAAGGTTTTCCATTTAAATCTCTTAAAGAGATACTTGGAAAAACCGGTGCCAACCTCCGACCATCTCCTGACGATCGCCAAAACTGACGAAGATGACGATAGTGGCAGGGATATTCCACCGCTATCACAGGAAATCTTTCAAAAATGTCAGAAGCGGCGACGCTCTTTCAAGCGCGCATGGGAGACATTCCAGAGGAAGGAAACTTTGGGGAGTAGACTTGAGTAGGAATTGGAGGGAGATGGAGGGGGAAGATGAGAGGGAAGAAGACAGACACCCCGAAGCTACGGTTATAGGAAATTTAATTCCATAACGTAGACATGGAGTGCTTCCATATCTTAAGGGGGGACGTCCTGTCACGTAGGTCTTTATATCATTAAATTACCTAGATCTTCTTCCTATTCTCTCACCCGCTTCCTTTTATTTTATTATCTTTCCGTACTTGTTTTTCCTGTATTTTTTCGCATCACTCGTTGCGAAAAATATATTTCTTTCCCATCATCGTTTTTCTTTCTCATACTGACTAGTAACCTTATTGCATCAGATGTCAGTCGCGCAGATAGCTGTGAATATACGGTTCTCGCCAGACATACGTCTGCAGTTTCCCCGGTCAGAGCGCGGCCCGACCGTGTGAGAAATTCGTTTCGTTGGACATTCCTTTGTCTGGTTTAAAATATTAACCCACGTTTGAAACTATTTCATTTCACTCAGTAACTTTGCAGTTAGACTAGAACAACCTTCGTTCGATTTCTAAATAATCTCCGTAAATAGAGATGGCCTTAGTTTGGTCGAAGTGGTTTAACGTTCCTAGTAATTCTGTGTTTGAGGTATATTAATATTATATATAATAGATATCTAGTTTTGTGAAGTGATTTAGTGTTAAAATCGCCGATTCCATTTTAAACTAGTTCTGTGTGCAGAATGAATATTTTGATAGTTTGTTATTTCTTTAATCGACGAGTTTCAGTGGAAATACAAAATAAATTATATTTTTTGCTTACTAAACAAGTAGCTGAAATAAGTTTAAATTAACTGTTAAATACTCAGTCGAAACTGTTTTAATAACTAACTTATAAATGCTAGATGCGACATCAGTGAATAGTGACGGAATACGCAAATATTCCTGAATTCATGATGATTGATTTTATATAACTTACTTTACGGGAAGTTTTAAATATAAGTCAAGCTGTAGGCTTGCTATTTAAAATGTACGTTATATTCAGTACATATATGTAAATTATTTGATATGTGTTCTTTCCATTTTTATATAGTGAAACGGTGGTACCCAACTTGCCAGCGTTTAGTAGCCTGAGAGACATATTTGTGATAAGCATAGACATTTCCTATCTTTAACCACGTGGGGTTTTTATGTTTCAAGTAACACGGGTCTGACAGTGCTATAGCCATCAGAGAGAGACAGTAATAGCAATCCCACTAACGGTTTCTAAACACTAGAAATATATATTGGGCTTTTGTGCCAGTTCATATTGCTTCACAAATTTAAATGTACATGCTGCCTGGCGGCGAGTGAATATTACAAGAACACCATTTACATTCCGACAGAGATTGTGACTAGTATTGTGGTGACCAAATATAGTACTTTCCTGGAAGTAGACACCGATCTGACATTCTTTAATTCTAGAATCCAAAGCTAATGACATTGTGCCCTGCTAACTTTCGTGCCTGGACAAATTTTATGTGACTTAATCAGACATTCGAAAAATTAGAACACCCAAGGAATCGTTCCCTGAGAGTTTAGCACGTCTTTTGGAACTGGGGATCTCTTGGTCAAGGACTGCATTTCGAGTCTGTGTGAAGGTCCTAGAATTATTATGTTCCCAGAGGCCACGAGCAAAGTTGTGAGTATAAATGTGGAAGAAAGGCCATGGCTAAATGAATGAGAGTACACAGGTCTGAGTGTTATTGTACCAGTGTATTATTGTCACATTTACTGTCTTAATTTTTTTTATCTGCAGAATTTGTTACAAAAAGGCTAGAGTTTTCTTCTTTTTCTTAGGCAAAATCAGATTATTCAACTCTGTGCCTACATTTACGAGTAAAGAAAAAAAAAACTCCTAGTCTCAGACCCTACGTATCTATAACTATTTGGGCCATCATCTGTTCTCTTAACGGGGCTGTGGGCTAAACCTAGAGTAAGATCTAACGGGCTATCGTCCTTGTAGCATTTTTCTTGAATTTTATGACTATTTGTATATGTTTTTCCTTTATGTATTTTTTTTGGTGTTGTGAGAAATTTTGATATGATAATTAAAATATCTCTCTTGAACAAAATCAGTGCGTTGGTCAGCTCGATCCCAAATATATATATATAATCATTTGTTATAGATTTCCCACGTATGTGTGTTTAACTGTCGTCACGTGTATGTGCGTGCCCGTGAGTAGATAGAATTATATGTAATATATATGTGGTTTAGACTGTCGGACTCTGTAAAAAAACCGTCGTAGAGGATAGGTGAGAGAGAGAGAAGAATTCTTTCCGCTTTCAGCGACAGCCTCTATACCACAGTCTATCATCTCACCACTCCTGGAATCTATTTCATTTTTCTAACTCTCACCGGGACTATCATTCATTCCAACCTATTCAGAATGGACCAACCCAAGTCTTAATACTCCTATCCAAAATCTACGACAATAATAAAGACTATCAAGATAAAGATTTACGATCTCTCACCCTTTCCCCCGCCCGAAACCGTGTCACTTCGTAAGCCTTCCTTAGAACATATTGTGAAAATGATGTGGATGATAAATGCACTTTTAATCTGCAGTTTTGCCTGCAAGAAACAACACACTCCGAGCATTGCGAAACTGAAATTACGGACACTCAAATTTTAATTTGTCCCTTTCTTCCACTCTCCCCCAATCCTTATTTTTTTTAAATTCTAATCAGGAACAACAACAACTGAAAGACATAAAAGGCTATTGATGTAGACCAGGTCTCCCCATCACTAACACTGTCTAACAAAAAAACCCTTTTTTTTTCTTTCTCTAACATTTCTATGTTTTTCTGGTCAATTTTAATGCGCTGTTTTTAAATCTGCAAACCGTTTTTCTCTATCAGGTCGGGATCTCTAGAAATACGCAATTGAAGTTTTTTAACAACGCATACAGTATTACAACATCATTCGTACAAGAAGTATAACAGTTATGTAGGCTTGAATTTCTTTGCAGTCGACTTTCGTCGGTGAATGGCATGTGGTACATCGCGATGAAGCATCCAACAATAATCGGCAAGCATGGTCACACTCCACCGTCCTTGATAACGTGACTCCATTACGACGATATCTTGATGGAATAATTCTCCATGTTCATCGCTGACTTCGCCAAGGTTGTCAAGGAAAAAGTTAAGATGCGAATCGAGCGTGAGGTGTCCATCTATGCACTGCTTAACAATATGCAACATAGGCGTCAGATTTGTGATTTTCGGATGTTATCTACATCGATTTGAATGCCAGTCCAATCGGCGCGCAGTTCGACTACCAGTATAACAAGTTCTCGAATTGTTTGTCTGCAATTAACATGTCCGACAATCTGAGTGAGTCCTACAAAAAGATTACCTTCCTTTATCGTTTCGCTACATCGCTAACTGCGGAAAACTTTTCTCGAAGATAAGTGAAAGATGTGCTCGTTTAGTCTAACGCTTTTTTACAAAAAGTCTTTCATTGACCCCAACTTTATATGTAACATGGTAAAATAAGATGTCTTTTGTTAACTAATGGCTCTTTGTATACATTGTTATGCCCGAACTTGCATACGATTCCCGGATAGCACACCTTTCTTGCATAATGTTCCTGTCTGTTGCGGCTGTCCCATTCACAGCGGAAGCAACAAAATTTAGTATACCCAGTCTGCATGCCCGTGAGAATTGCAATGACCTTTAGGTCTCCACAAATCCGCCATTGGTAGTCATTGTACTTTATTTTTTCCAAACGTTTTAGCCATATTGTACAATAAGTTTATTCTTGCCAATAGGAACAGAGTAGGAGCGACTGGAAATGCTGATAAAAATAATTTATGTGATGCAATTAAACACGGGCTTGTTAAGACTAGTCTTGGAAGAGTCGATGAAAAGTCACCATTCGTTGACTATGTGCTCATGACCGTTTACATATTTGCAATAGCAAATGTCATCATCCATCTCAAAGTATTGAACAAGTTCTCTGTGTCTATGACGAAATTTAGATATCGGAGTATTGGGCGCTAAAAGATTCCATTCTTTGAGTCGCGAACCGAGTAATTCCGCTTGTCCTTTGGTAAGAGCGAGAGCAGAAAAGGGGTTTGGCCGATAAACAAACGTTTTTGTTGTTTGTTTGGAAATAATTTTTTTAAATGTTCATATGCATACACAAATTTGTAGGTTTATCAAAGGTAAAATGGATAGGAGCAAAAGCCACGGAAGCCACTTAAATGGCACCCGGGTCAAATTTGTCTAAACCCTGCGCCTTTATAAAGTTGATTGGGACTTAAAGAGTTAAGTTAAACACCATTCATTCACGGTATGTAATCTGAGTCAGAATTAGTTTCTAAAGCAGGTAAACTATCACTTTCTGATGGTTCAATTTACGTCCCAACGGATATTGTTCTGGTGGTACTTGGATCGGACAACACGTGAGTTGGATCATGAGGCACTGGTTTCGAAATCGATTCAATATTTTAGGATAAATTTTTTCCACAACTTTCTAGTTTTAAAAGTGAAACCATGGATATTTGTCAAGCCATAAGTAACAATCAGTAGTGTGAGGTGTATGTTCACGCCATATTACTGGCACTCCAAAAGGCATCGCCTTATGCTTCGGCGATTTTCGTAACCAACCTGCCAATGTATTTGCACAAGTCGAACAAACTGCATTTGGCTTCCAAGATTTATTTGCATCATCAACTTTCGAAGCGAAATAAAGTTCATATGCTTTCTTTAGTAATGGTGTAAAGTTTTTCTGGTCAACACGATCGGTAAAATATCCGCACACGTAACAGAACAGATCAGCCGAATTTCTACAAACTTCTAGAAGCCATATTTTTGCTCAGAATTATTTCAAAATACAGTAACTATTTGAAAAATCGCGTAACATATGTCATGCATCTTTTAGCAGTAGAAAAAGTAGAATTATGTTGCTTTTATTAATTTTTAATAAGTTATATAGTAAAAATGAAACGGAGCAAATAACGGTTTCCCAAAAATATATTTATTCACAAATATCTTAAGAACCCGACGTGATAGAGATAAACGGATTTCAGATTTGAAATCAGCGCAAGAAACTGACCTAAGAACACTTATTCTTATATAAGAAAGAAAAATGTTGTTTGTCAGTGTAATTAGTCCATGTTTTATGTTTGAGACCACATATTTGAGAGCTGGCTATGTTCAGCGGCTTACCAATACAGAGAAGTACTGCACTCACTAAATGTAGAGGAAAATTGGCTCCTAAATACCATCGCAATAAGGAAGCTGAAATTTTTCGGTCATATAAAAAGACATAATAGTCTGGAAAAATTAGTGATAGAAGGCATGGTCCCTGGATAAAGGGGAAGGGGACGACCTAGACGACGGTGAATCCAAGGCATCACAAAGAGTCTGAACTTGTCTTTGGTTGATTCAGGTCGACTTGCCCAGAATCGTGATGCGTTCAGAGCAGCTGTAATGGAAACAACGTTCTGGAGAGAATCCGTCACACGATGATGATGATAAAGTACAAATAATCTATGACAAGCGCTAGTGCAACAAGAGATGGCCAGCCCAAAGCACAACCTTCTTGTAATCGCCTTGTACGACATGTCTGAGGGAGCATTAGTCATATTCTTTCTTTGTCTCTTCAGAGACCAGGAATCTACTTGGGGTTACATACAGCCTGGGTTTTTTGTAAATTTCCGTTTGTCGGCCTGTTGTAACAACAAAATAGGGGGTCACACCACAACAGAGGGGACACATTTAGCCCAAATGGCTGTCGATACGTCGACAAATTCCCGATTGATAACTACCCCACTTTTTTTAAAACTTCAATCGATCAATAAATCAATCAATACCCTTTAGCTTCCCAAGGTGCATAGGGCTTCAACTAACATTTGCCAAGTCCTCCTGTCACGTGCCATCAGCTCGTGTTCTTTCCACATCTTCCTCATCATTTTCACTTCTGTCTCCAGTTGTCTTCTCCGTGTGTTTTTGGTCTACCTCTGCCTCTCTTACGGAAGGGATTTCATTGCAACATCTGCCTTGTAATGCTATCAACAGGTTTCCTCAGTGTATGTACTATTCATCGCCAGCGTCTTCTTCTCATCTCTTGTTCCACTGACATGTGTCTGGTTCTTGTTATCAGTTCCACATTGGTGGCCTTGTCATAGCAATTCACAAGTTATGTGTGAACATTTAAAAAAAATATTTCTTATCAGTAATTATTATGGAAAAAAGCTCTACAGAGGATAAGGATTAGGGTTAAGATTAGCGTCAGTGGTTATTATTATGAGTCATACCTTTAACAAAATGAAAACAGAACGCTAGAAACTGTGTTATATTTATCGGTTTAGCGTTAGGATTTATAGGTTTGGCTTAGGCTTAGAATGCAGAGACATAAAAATATTCTGTAACGCTAATCTGAACCCCAACCTTAACTTTCCTTCGAACTTTCTAAAATAATAAAAAGTGACAAAGATTGAGACTGAAAGTTACAAAAAAATTTCCGTTTATTACAGCGATTCTGGGTCTTTATTAAAGCTCGTAACGCCGACGTGCAGATAGCCATTTGCGTTGAATCTGGCGTGTATCCCTATAGTCTGTGAACCGACCGCAACTTTTACTAAGAGATTGTACAAGATCTAATCTGTGCTGCTGCACGACAGTTCAAATAAGTAAGGACAAGTAAATACAAAACTAACGTATTCCTTTTGAAATGAACATCATTACTTACCTTGGGAGTTCCTCATAAAGAAAAAATGAAACAATATATTCCACATTTTAAACTCTGTTACCATTCGTTATTTCATTTTTCATCTGTTTAAGAAATAAACTAAAGAAGAAAATAAAACACTGGCCATGAGATTTTAATTTAGAACCACGACGTTTTTGCACTTCCTAATGAATTCACTCTTGCGAACGAAAATCGCCGAGGCTGTCAAGGGACACGAACACAGTTCACCCAAAAAAAGAATATTCCACAAACAGTTTGAAATAATTAAAAATAACTGCTTCCTGAGGAAACATCGAAACAAACACTCTTGAGGAAGACTCCAGGGCAATCGAATCATGCACGAAAACGAATGTGTGTCAGGTCCACCGAAAATGGAAATCATTAGAACTCTCTGCCTCTGGATGTGATCAATATGATAGACATACAAAATAAAACTAAATCCATTTAAACCCACTATACAAACCTTA
>JAMPIV010012100.1:0-75140 GCA_024509875.1 Oreohelix idahoensis
GTTCATATTCCATATGTATCTCGTATTCATTGGTAATCCATACTCTTATGGTTCCTTTAATGGCAATTATTTGTCCCTTGCTTTGATCTATGTCCGTGGAAGTCCATAAAAATTTCCAAGTATTTTTCTCGTCTATTTCGTAACTACGAAAGACTACAATTGTATTTATTAGTGGACAGTACTGTGGGGCATTTGTGTATCGACATTACAACCAAACGTCAGCTGTGACAACATGACCTAAAGTTTCACCTTAATAGCAAATTGCATCTTCATCATACATAAACAGTTGCTTCTTCATCTCATGTGTCATTAGTGGTTATCATCTGGTAATGGGGTATTCAATGTGGGTTCAGCATATACAAATTATTTTTCGTTTGTATAAACATTTTTCGTATGTATGATCATTTTTTGACTGAAATGTATATTATATATATTTACAGTCAAAGGGACAGAACCCGAAATATTGATACTGCTATTTTTTAGGAGTTTACCTCCTCTTGTATAGAGACACGTTCGGTCTATAATTTCTTGAACGAAGCGTGACCACATCTCCTTATTTGGTAGTACCAGTCAACTATGGTAGATGTCTGAAAACCTGTCTTAACGCTTCTTTTCATGACCATAAAAGGCGCGACTGTGTAAGACTTTTATCTCGAATGTTCTTAGAATCGTCTTATTGTGAACGGCGACTCAGAGATTGTCGTTCTGCGCATGTCTCGACTTGGTTTTCGTTTGTTGTTCCGGCCAGCTCGGGGAGTTTAGAAATGGGCTAAGTAGCGAGCAGACGCGACCTGCGTCTTGTGATTTTCTGAGGGAAATACATTGTCTTTGTGAGTTAGTTAGCTAACTAGACTATTTCCCAGTATTATTCAAGCCTGCCTGGAGGCATATGTTCATGGTTGATTTTCCGAAATAAGGTAATTCCTCTTGTATCGAACTTTATGCTATCATCTAGAGGTTCGTCATTTTGTCGCCTTTTTGCTCGCCTGTGTGATTCAAAATGGAGAGGTACTTTGACTAGGATTAAGTCACCGGTATCTTTATACCTGAACTAGTTATATATATATGGGTCGCTCTAGACCAACAAGACTATTGTCTGTGTTCCAGGATTCGTTATATCAGAGATCACGTCCAAGTCAGATGGTTAGACTTAGAAACATTATAAAGGTCGAGCTGACCTGTAATCCATGTATGCTATTCACGTGCAGACAGTAAACGGACTGATTGTATACATCTGATCTGCTAGCATCAGAAAGGGAATATTTATTATTGTCTATGAACAGTGATGATCTGCAGCTGACACTGTTGCAGAATTTATATACATATTATTTATACAGCTTCACGAACTAGAACTCTATGATTTTGAATGCTGAACTCGTTGAACTATGTTGATGATATAAATATCCTGACTGTTTTGTGGCGTGCAATAAATGGAAAAAAATTATACAACGAAGTTACCATTTCTATGACTCTACACATCATGTTGCCTGTGTTATACCCTGTGAACTGTTCTACTACCACATACACAGCAACATCCTAAAATCAGAGAAGACACCTACATCTTGCACTTTAATACCAGGTGTCGATAGGGGTGGCAAGTGGTCGTCAATCTTATACGGAGCTAACGTACCTGGCATTGTGGCGCACCATTATCATTTAGCCCTAATCCACCCTTATCATTTTTGGTGGCCAGTGTGGGGCATGATAATTGTGGTCGCGGTAGATCGCAACATTATCATTTAGAATCCCTAAATCCACCCTTATCATTTTTGGTGGCCAATGTGGTAAAAGTATCCTACTGTCGGGGTTAGGCAATCTCTTGTAGATCCATCCTGTGCTACAGGAAAGGTCATCTAACGTTGGAAAAGTATAAGGAAAACAGGTTAATGATAATAAAGACCATAATGCTTTTCGGATGCTCATCTTTTGATTTTAGAGCAAATAAATGTATCCAATGCAGTACTTTATTTGACCCAAAGACCACATTGTTCTCTTATATTACTCCAGTCTCTCTGGATGTACTTTCTTAGGCAACTTGTAGATCCATCCTGTGCTACAGAGGTCAAATGTGTCACGCACGTTGTCTACTTCTATAATACACAACTCCTTTCTTCACGTTAGATCCACGCGTGCGGACCTTATTATTGGTCGTATTCACGGAGTTAGGGAATGTACCCCACAGCAGATTGCTGTTTGGGAAGAGCAAAACATTGAAGCTACCAATGCGGTGGTCACAAGAGCACATGCTCTGGATCCACCTCAAACTTCATTAACTAATAATGATGAAGTAAATGACCAAGATAGTCACTTGACTATTACACGTGACTCATTTATCAAATTGCAAGAAGAAGATCCTTCTTTACAAAAATTCTTCATTCTAGCAAAAAAAGGTGATCCTAATCAAAATACTAACAGAAAATCTTGGATTTCTATGAAGAACGGCGTACTTGTACGTATGGTACAAGACTCGACTACGTCCACTCATTCACAAATTCTTGTGCCCAAGAGCATGAGATTGCAAATATTGCAACATGCTCATGACTCGCAATGTGCTGGACATATGGTTTTTTCCCGTACAAAGTCGAGGGTTCTTGCGGCTTTCTTTTGGCCATTTGTGAGCAAGGACATACGAATGTACTGTCGCTCTTGCAAAGTATGTCAGGAGGTCAAATCTAAAGGACCACGACATGCTGCGCCTATCCAGGCTGCTGACATTCCTATTCGCCCTTTTCAAAAAATGGCAATAGATATTATCGGTCCTTTTAGAATTAAGTCGGCTAGAGGACATCAATTTATCCTTACATGTGTCGATATGTGCACACGTTGGCCAGAGGCAATACCTCTCAAGAGCATCTCAACTGCTGATATCGCAGACGCTCTTTGGCTGATATTTTCTCGCTTGGGTTTTCCCGGAGAAATATTGTCAGACCATGGCACTCAACTTATATCAGACACTATGTCACAGGTAATGTCTATGCTACACATTAAAAGGTCTCTCAGCAGTATCTATCACCCAATGTCTAATGGGTTGGTCGAACGTTTAAATAGGACTCTGAAAACTTTACTTGGTAAAATAACTGAGGATCATCCTCAGGATTGGGACAGGGTCTTACCCGCGGCTCTCTTTGCGTATAGAGAGGTCCCCAATGAACATACAGGGTTTTCCCCTTTTGAACTTGTTTTTGGCGCGCAACCGCGCGGCCCTATGTCTTTACTTCACGATCTAATCACTGCCGATAATATTAGCGATGAAACTCAATCTTCTTATGAGTACGTCATTGCTCTTAGGCAAAAGATCATCGAGGCATGCAAACTAGCAACTTCGTCTTCCGAATTTGCTAAAGAAAAGGCAAGGCAGTTTGCAAATAAGAATAGATGTCTACGACAACTTTGTCCAGGTGACAAAGCTCTCGTTCTACTTCCTTCAAGGGAGAACAGACTTCTAATTGCATGGAAAGGTCCATATGCAATAGTCTCCAAAATTTCTGATGTCGACTATGTTGTCGATATTGATGGAAAGCATAAAACTTTCCACATAAATATGCTCACGGAATTTTATGAAAGACCTGACTATTTGCAGCCTATTTTCCAGGCTACGGACAATTCTCAAGCACCTCATGGTCAGTACTCATCTCTGTCAGTTATACAGGATGAGGAAACTACTTTTTCTGATGTCAATCTTCCTCTTTCTATGGTCCCACTTTATTCTACGGAATCTTGGAAAAACGTGTCCGTTTCTCCAAATCTTTCCGCTGAGGAACATCGACAAGTTTCTTCGATGTTGCAATCATTTCAGGATGTTCTTACAGACATCCCGGGACACACACATGTCATTGAACATGACATTGTGCTAACTGATCATAATCCTATCAGAGTCAGACCCTATCCAATACCTATCCATTTCCAGTCTCAAGTCGAAAAAGAATTGGATGAAATGATACGTTTGGAAATCATTGAACCATCCACTTCAGCATACTCTTCGTCTATGGTTATTGTTCGAAAGAAGGATAATAACATTCGCATTTGCGTAGATTATCGCAAATTGAACCAAGTTACGAAGTTCGATGCTGAACCTATGCCTTCATTAGAAGAGCTACTCAATAAACTTTCTAATTCTAGATTCTTTACCAAACTAGATTTGTCTAAAGGTTATTGGCAAGTCCCGCTAACAGAACGTGCCAAACCTTTCACAGCTTTTTCTACACCTAGGGGTTTATTCCAATGGAATTTCATGCCTTTTGGTCTTATGAACGCCCCTGCTACATTCGTACGCATGATGCGGCGAATTCTCGCATATCGTACAGATGTCATAGCATACCTAGATGATATCTGTCTATTCAGTGATTCCTGGGAAGATCACTATTTGGGTTTATACGAATTACTGTCCACTCTTCGCGAGTATAACTTGACTGCAAAACCCTCTAAAGCCTTTATAGGATTTAGTGAGATTTCTTTCCTAGGTCATCGTGTTGGTCGTGGTCTTTTAAAGACAGAGGACCACAATGTTTCAAAAATACTTAACATTTCGGTCCCTAAGACGAAGAAACAAGTAAGGAGTCTATTAGGTTTGATCCAATTCTACGGACGATTCATTCCGAATCTGTCCTCCATTATGGCACCGCTTTCTACTTTATTGAAGAAAGGGTCGCCTAATCTGATCCGCTGGTCTAAAGAATGTCAATCCTCATTGGACCAGGTTAAAGCCCTATTTTCATCTCCACCTATTCTTAGGTTACCTACTATTGAGAAGACTTTTGTTCTTCGGAGTGACGCCTCGTCAACTGGGATTGGGGCAGCACTAATGCAGGAGTATTCTGATACTCTGCATCCGGTGATGTATATCTCTAGGAAATTAAATGCTGCAGAAAAGAATTACTCGGTTTTAGACCGTGAGTTATTGGCTATGGTATGGTCTATTCTGAAGTTACAAAGATTTCTTCTAGGCGCACATTTCATTGTGGAAACCGACCAGAAAGCGCTTACTGCTATTCAGAGCAAAAACTTGAAGAGCTCGAGGTCCACTCGTTATGCCATAGCTCTTCAACCATTTCATTTCTCGGTTCGAGCTATCCGTGGTTCGGATAATGTGATGGCAGACATTCTGTCCAGATGCCCACACGATTCCACATGATTCTTCTGTCATATATATTTCCTGATATACAAGCCAATATTATAATGACATGTTAGTAGATTTTTTTTCTCACTTTTTTGGGGCGGAATTTATAACATTGTACCATGTAATTATCTAAGAAGGCTTAGTTAGTGATATACGGGCCAAAAGATCACTCGGCCACATTTAAATAAATTATTTTCAGGATTGTATTAGGAGATTTACCAGTTGTCTTTAAGATTTGTGTTATTGATATTTTCGCAGCACATCATTGAAGTCTGCGAGTTTATGTCCATTGTGGAACTTTGAGGATATCAAGTCCTGTCCTAGATTGGGAGCGGATGATGTCCACATCTTCTTCTATTGAATGTTTTATGTCAACGAAGATCAACACATGTATTACTTATTAATTACTGTTGCTTTATATAATGTAATAATATAGTGCGGTATATTAGTAAATTACACCGCTATTTGCAACACATTGTATGATACCATAATAATATATTTAATTTCATATATTGGTATGAGAATAATTTGATTTTCATTATGATGTTGCCATCATTGTGGCGTGTGTTGGTGGCACCTTCCTGGAATATATAAGCGTATACTTAGATAAATTTTTTCTCTAAGGATCTGAGATATGATCTCAGTGTCGCTCCATGCGTTGAGCTAATTTGTTAGGTATATATCCGCGCATCATACGTGCGTTAGGAGCCTAGATTTTTTTTTCCGGCTCCAGGATTTAAAAAAAAAAAAATGTTTCATTTTTTTTTTTCCCGGGAGGGTGCGGTAATGTTACGCACGGATCATTATTATTTTTCGTTTGTATAAACATTTTTCGTATGTATGATCATTTTTTGACTGAAATGTATATTATATATATTTACAGTCAAAGGGACAGAACCCGAAATATTGATACTGCTATTTTTTAGGAGTTTACCTCCTCTTGTATAGAGACACGTTCGGTCTATAATTTCTTGAACGAAGCGTGACCACATCTCCTTATTTGGTAGTACCAGTCAACTATGGTAGATGTCTGAAAACCTGTCTTAACGCTTCTTTTCATGACCATAAAAGGCGCGACTGTGTAAGACTTTTATCTCGAATGTTCTTAGAATCGTCTTATTGTGAACGGCGACTCAGAGATTGTCGTTCTGCGCATGTCTCGACTTGGTTTTCGTTTGTTGTTCCGGCCAGCTCGGGGAGTTTAGAAATGGGCTAAGTAGCGAGCAGACGCGACCTGCGTCTTGTGATTTTCTGAGGGAAATACATTGTCTTTGTGAGTTAGTTAGCTAACTAGACTATTTCCCAGTATTATTCAAGCCTGCCTGGAGGCATATGTTCATGGTTGATTTTCCGAAATAAGGTAATTCCTCTTGTATCGAACTTTATGCTATCATCTAGAGGTTCGTCATTTTGTCGCCTTTTTGCTCTCCTGTGTGATTCAAAATGGAGAGGTACTTTGACTAGGATTAAGTCACCGGTATCTTTATACCTGAACTAGTTATATATATATATGGGTCGCTCTAGACCAACAAGACTATTGTCTGTGTTCCAGGATTCGTTATATCAGAGATCACGTCCAAGTCAGATGGTTAGACTTAGAAACATTATAAAGGTCGAGCTGACCTGTAATCCATGTATGCTATTCACGTGCAGACAGTAAACGGACTGATTGTATACATCTGATCTGCTAGCATCAGAAAGGGAATATTTATTATTGTCTATGAACAGTGATGATCTGCAGCTGACACTGTTGCAGAATTTATATATATTATTTATACAGCTTCACGAACTAGAACTCTATGATTTTGAATGCTGAACTCGTTGAACTATGTTGATGATATAAATATCCTGACTGTTTTGTGGCGTGCAATAAATGGAAAAAAAAATTATACAACGAAGTTACCATTTCTATGACTCTACACATCATGTTGCCTGTGTTATACCCTGTGAACTGTTCTACTACCACATACACAGCAACATCCTAAAATCAGAGAAGACACCTACATCTTGCACTTTAATACCAGGTGTCGATAGGGGTGGCAAGTGGTCGTCAATCTTATACGGAGCTAACGTACCTGGCATTGTGGCGCACCATTATCATTTAGCCCTAATCCACCCTTATCAGTTAGCATATACTAATGCTCTCAAGGGATTTTTCATTTGCAAAAAATCAGCATGCGCAAATGTCATTGGGGTACTTGTGATAGGCAGTATCAATAAAATACTGCTGGAGTATCAGAGATCAAGCTGGTGGGGGTATGACTGGTAATGGGCAGTAGGAGTAAAAACTAATTTCTCACTCTGAAATGGTGATTTATTTTCTCATTTTCTTTTCTTTTATGTCGGCTGCTAACCTCAGGGCAGTCAATGTTTTACAATATTGGCTTATCATCATCAAAATGTGTGAGGGTGGCATATAAACATAATACATCTTATAAAAAAAAATCTAATTGTTTTTCTCTTCTCATTTTTCTGTTATGTTTTGTCTCTTTTCATTTTTTTCTTTTTCATTTCTTTTTTTCCATTTCTCTTCTGTTTTCTTGTGATTTCTTTTCTTTTTGTATCACAAGTACTAAAGAATGATAAAAATCAATTCACTAAACACTAGAGATACTATCAATATTCCTAATAGTAAATCCTAACCAATAGGGCTGCAAGTACTAGTTTAGGTTAGAACAGAATGAATATTGTAGCAGTATCTGTTGTCAATAAGTGGCGAGGAAAGGGTACATCAAGGATCTCCTGATTACAACATGATTGTAATTCCAAGGAATGAATATGATTGGGATTGAAAAGATCACAAGTCTAGAATGTCGTCTCAATATGGTGGAAAGGAAAAATAGTAAGTTAAAGATGTTGTACCAGTGGGGTGAAGAAAATCTTACTATAGAGAGTCAAGGTTGGGATATGGAATCTTGGAGAATGTTTTAAAATCTTGACAGTACTAATATACATCTGGGCCTAAAATAATAATGTACATTGGAAAATTAATAATCCTGTGGAGAAAAATAGCATAACATGCAATACTAGTTTTGGACATGAATTATATGCTGTTAAGAGATGTCATAGTAGGAACAGTATGATTGATCAAGGTGATAGATGTAAAAGAGTTTAGCATAATTTAGATCAAAGAAATATTAGTATGGGGTAAGAAAAACTACTGGTGTAAAGTGTCTGCATGAAAATGCACTAGGATGCGAAAGTACAGGACTCTGGATCTGCAAGGACAAGAAGTCTGGTGAATGGAGCGTGGAATATGATCAGTTACAAAAGTGTAGATCCATGTTACAACAGAATAGTGTGACACATGTGTTATAGGTAAGGTTGTGTAACATTCTAAATATCAAAAACTGTCTGACTAATAAGGGTGTCTGTAAACTCGTAACACCGTGTGTTATCAATTGTTTTGTCATTTTTATTTCACAACACTATAATATGTCCAATGAAAATCCTCCGTGTGCTGGTCTTGATTTTTCTCTGGCATCAGTAGTGGTATGGCTGGGAAAAACTTTCTGGCATAAAGTCATCTATAACTGTCAATCTGAACATAGTCTGAAACGAAAGTACATGTGAAAGTTAGTACATTGTTAAAAAGTAAGTTCACATTCGCGGTGACCGTACATGGGATGGCATGTACATTGAAGACTTGAGGGGCGTGTTTTCAGAATAGCTTTGCGAGTTCCTTCAGTTTCTCTGCCATCTCTAACCTTGCAATGTCCCTACTGCTTAGGCGAGAATCATACTGAGTAACTGTGGGTGACACTGCATTTGCTGATTGTTGGGGCTCTGAGGACATTGGCGAATGCGGTGATGGCTTAACATCTTTTGATTGCGGTGATGGTTTCACTGTGGTAGGGGTTTGTATGGCTGGAACATCTGTTAGTTTTGAGGCAGGTATATGTTTCGCCTTGATTTTTCTTCTGACCTGGGTCTGTGGTACGTTAGCACCGTTTACAGTGGGCGTAATTTGCACACTGTTGTTTTTAACTAGTAGAGCTGAGGCTATTGCTTCTCGGCTTGGTTTTGAAACACGATAGCGTTTCTTCAATATTTTTCGTCTGATTTCATTTTGTGGCAATTTCATGCATTTAACGACAGGAGGTGAGTCATCTGCTGAAGAAAAACAGGTACGTTTGCCAGCTGCTTGAATCTCCGGTGATGAAGTACTAGCAATTGATGTATCCGTTTTGCAACGAGGACCATGCGAATCTATACCAGAGTCTCTTTCATACTTGTTGGTTATCATCTCACCGTACGTTTGAACAGGGCGAATATTGGATATTTCGTCGGTGTGAAAAAGTTGTTCTGGTATTTCTTGAGTGTCCATGTCAGAGTCTGTGTTGTTAAGGGAGATGTAACTTGTGGGTCTATAGCAATATTTTGGCTTTCTAATAGGCCTGATGGATACATCTGTGAAATTTTTCTCGTATGGGGTGTTGGTGGTTTGTTTACAAATTTCTTCATCTGGAACCAGAGTGTTAGTGGGTGCTGCTGGAAACTGATTCTCGTGTGGGGTAGTGATCATCTTGTGTTCATACCGTGTAAGTGCAATTCCTATCAATTCTCGAAATTCTTCTCGGCGTGTAGATAAATCAACAGCAAACTTGTTCTCCAGCAATTCATACACCAGCCTTATTGAGAGGACGGCAAAGTCACCATCTCTCAGGATAACGTCTATCTCTGCCGTCAGCTCCTCTGTTGCAGGTTGACCTATTCCGCCAATTTTTTTTTTCTTTGTCTTGCCCTCTTCGTCTTGCCCTCTTCGTCTGTTGTATGATCAAGTTCGTCTGACAAGTAGCCTTCAGTGGTCTCATCAGAGTCTGTCGTCTCTGACTCTGATATGTCAGACGAATCTGTACTGGATGGATTGTAATTTAGGGTGGCCTTTCTGACTGGTCTTGTATTTGTCGTCAGAGGCGGAATGGGTCGGTGATTATCAATTTTGATTTGTTTTACGTGAGCTTTTGTTTGGTGTTGTTTCTCTATCTGATTTGCTTGCTGCCATCTTCTATCTCTCTCTCTAAATCTTTCTTCCACTTCTTTTCTGTACTTTGCTATCATTTCGTACCTCTCCGTGCATTCTAACTTATCTTCTTCTGCAGATGTCATCTTTTCTGTATTATCGACCATTTCAACACTGCACAAATCAAGTAAGTCCTCTGTAACTTGTCTTGATTTTATCCTGACTGGAATTAGACTTTTCTTAAACCTGTCATCCGTTTGTACTGCGACATTCTCTGTCTGAGGCTCTTTTCTAGTGACTGCAGGCGCAGTTCGTTGTTTCAAGTTCAATTTTGGTCTCCCTTCTTTGACTTTCAATGGTTGTAGCTTGATTTCAACAATCTCTTTTATTTCAATCTTATAAACTTTTGCAACCAATCCGTCTACTATTCTTATGCAAGGGAAATCGACTGCGTAGCTTCTACAACGTTTTAATTCTGAAGCGAGGTCTCTCAATGCTATTCTCTTCTTTCTGTTCTGTATGGTTGTCGAACACTTCTCCATGTTTAAATAGTTGTTGTTGTAGTTGCTGCTATGTGTCTTCTAGAAGTGGTGTAGCCGTTGTCGCTGTAGGAGAGGTATTCACGGCGGCTAATTTTCCATTCATTGGTCCATCTTCGCTATTTTCTGTTTGACTTATAGTGGTGGGTTTTTGCTTTTTAAAGAGAAGTGGTTACGGCATCATATTACCATATGTGGCAGAGCCGGGGTATGCAGGGTTTTCAGTTTACTTTATAGAGAGTAGGTTTGGTTAACTAGCCTTGACCGCTAGAGATATAGTTTCCTCTCCTTTGTAAGATTGGGTCACCAGGTTCGATTTTCTTCTCTTAGGTGTTGATGTAGCAAATTTAATTGAGATGGATAGATTTCTTAGCTTAATCTCAAACTGTAGAAATTCACCTTTTCAACAGCGTTCTATTTCATGCAAATCTTTTAATATCTTTCAGCATGAAGTCAAATTTCAACAAAAGTCAGGAATTCAGAACATTTTTACAATAATAATAACAATAAAGTTCTAACATATCATCAGATGCTTTCATCGATGCGAAAATCCCTTTTGCATCTTTATCTCATAGGCCTACTCAATTTGTCAAATATGGCGAACTTTTTCTTTCCACCGTGTTCCTTCCTTTAGGTTAACGTTTTATTTTAGGTTCGACGACATATTCTCATCCCTTCAGATTTGTCCTTGATTTCTTTATCATCATAAGTATTCCTTGAGTTAAATATTTTCCAACACAAGGATATTTTCTGCTCAGCATGGTTTGAGGTGTAAGACTAGTTTTGCAAATTGGCTCAATCCTCGAACCTAGTTCTGCTGCAACTAGAGTTGGAAGCTCTATTCAAAATATGCGTTGAATGATAGTTACTACTTACGCAAGTAAGGAATATAAAACCACTCAATGTCCTGAAATACACATTTTATAATAAATGTTGAAGTTGATTTCCTCAAACTAAGGAATATGTAGAGCTGGACTAGACACGTCCTCTTTAGTTTCGCTCCTTCATTCTAACTGCTAGATGGCGTCGTTGTTCTATATTCCCCGGGGTAAATCTGAGCTATCCGATTGGTCAGGGGAAATCACCCAACTATTAGAAATGGCGTGTAGAAGCGACTCTGTCCTAAATATGTGACACTATAATTTATTATATTCTGTTTCTCATAAAATATAAAATTATGGGGTGGTCTGTGCTTCCTCCGTCTTGTTAGAGTATAGTCTGTTTTCTGAATAAAGCACGGTATACCCGGCTACAAAGTGGAGAGACATACAGACAGTGTAGATTGAACATCAGTGTGGTAACACTTAATATATCACATCATTATTTCACTATTCACATAGGTTCACTCTCATATTTAACTTACTATATTATTTACATCTCATCTGTGTGTGTGTGTGTGTGTGTGTGAATTGTCTCTCACCGTCATCACTTAATATTTTCTATTAACCCTATATGTGTAAATATTTAACTAATAAACCCAGTAACCGTTTTGATCATTTTCTAGTTCGTTAATGTGTCACTCGTGCTGTCTGTGTTAAACATTTACATATCAGTAAAATTCGGCATTTAGATGAGGCTGGTGGTGGTGGTTTCGGGGCTTTCTCTTTATCGAGATCTGAGGGCAGAAGCTAAGGTCATGGGGAAAAAGAACACTTTCCATAATTTATTAGAAAACACTACCTAGTGGAGAACATTCGCAGTCTCTTCTTCTTGTCCTTATTTCTAATAGGTCTCTTTCTTTCTTAATGAACCCATTTCTGGAGACGATAACATTCCATACGACATCCCCAGCTAAAACTACTGTTGTAGCTGCACCAAAATACAGTTACGACACCCGCCCAGGTACTGACCTCTTTATTAAGCACGGTGTCGGCATTAATGGTTGATCATGTTCCTGTAGAACTAACTGACCATAAGATGACCGATATTGTTCTAGGCGTGTGCTTGTAGCGTTGTTAATCGGCGCGCGCCATTTCTCTTCCTTTGTCCATCAGTTTCAACTGTTGTTGCACTTCTCTTCACAAAATTTGGCAAATAAAACGTTACCCCTTTCTTCTTGACGGTGATTTGTGTTTTATTAATTGTGCATAACTCGCATCTATCTAATAGTATTAGCTCCTTGTAATTGTAAACTGGAGTACTCTGTGTCTTACTTCCACTTAATTTTGTTCTTTTTGTTGCATAAGGTACTTCTTTGACTACTAAGGATATACACTATCACCTGACGACAACCACTATCATATGACTACGAACGATAAACACTATCACCTTACTACTAACGTTAAAAACACTATCACCTGATTAATGAAAACCAAACACTATCACCTGACGACAACCACTATCACCTGACTACTAATGACAGACATTATCACCTGACTATTAGCGATAAACACTATCACCTGACTAATGAAAACAAACACTATCACCTGACGACAACCACTATCACCTGACTACTAACAATAAACACTATCACCTGCCTACTAACGATAAACACTATCACCTGACTATTGAAGACAACCACTGTCACCTGGCGACAACCACTATCACATGACTACTAACGACAAACACTATCACCTGACGGCTAACGACAAATACTATCACCTGATGACAACCACTATCATCTGATTACTAATGACATACATTTTCACCTGAAAATAATCACTATCACCTGACGACTGACACAACCCTTGAGAGTTGTCCTAGTAGTTTGTATTTTAGGGTTTAGTTGAAGCATTCTACCAAAACTACAAACGGATGTAACAGTGACAGATATTCACCGACGTAACGTCTGTAAGGTAATTAAGCGTTCCTTTCACGATAACAACCGGAAGTAAATGTCTGTTATATCAACAAGATCGGTCACGTGATAATGTGTATGGCTTGTCGGAAACAGGCCAATCAGAGCGTCTCTCCCCTGTTTAAAATAATGGCGACGTGTTATTTTAGTCTTAGCTTGGTACGCGCCTTCAGGTTTTAATAGTTGCTAGTACTATAAAATTTGATATTTGTACTGAAGACTTGTGTAAATAATTGTCCATTACTGTGCTAGGGCTCGTCTCGACTCTCGGTGACCCCACTTTTATGTCTCCGCGCGCTCTTTCTGCTGTTACATGTAGTTTAGTTTGCTCCAATCTCAGGCCACTTCCAGGAAAATATTCCACGCGCTTTAGCAATATTCTCCCCTTTTAAATACCTACCAACGGAAGCAGCCCGTGACCAACCAATGACAGTTAAATACATACGTCGTTGTTTATGTGACAGACGATGACGATGTGACGGGGTAGGTACCCTTTTTGGTGTTAGTACCTATATGAGTGTCACTAATCATAAATCATGGACTGGGAAGGATATCAATAATGTTTCCAAGTTAAGTATTACTGACTTAAAGCCCGCCAGAGTTGTTTATTTCTTGGTAAGGTTTTCAATCATGACCCAGGTAGGTTCGTATCCTCTTGAGATGATGTATTTGTGAGTTGTAGTGGTAGGAATATACATATCTAGTACATCTACGACATGTAACTTATCTAAAAGTCAATGATTTCAGTAAGCACCTTGTCGATTTATCAGAAGTTTATTTTGGTAATAGTTGAATTTTTCAACAACAGGCAAAACGGTGCAACAATGGTTCAAGTATTTACAAAGATTCAATGTGAGAGTTGTTTTCATATATAATAATCTTTCATCCTTTGATAAATATCCAACATGGAGTAAATGCTTCATCGTCGTGTTCATTCTTCAATATTTTCCTTGGAGCAGGTAATTTGTTGGTTAGTGCTATAGTTTGAGAAGTCTGTACTTTGATTATTTCCTCACTGAGTGGCTTCATTTGTTCTCTAGACTAGGCATGGCTATCAACTGAGCTCACACTAAAATAAAATAATGTTCGTATGAAAACGTACTTACTTGTGAAAAAACACAATTAAAATTCTGTTCCCACAGATTTTACATGAAATAGAAATTTCTTCTTATTAACTGCAAATATCCTGAGGAAGAATAATGGAGTACGCGGCTGCGTTCTGGTAGTATATCACAACGAAGGAACCGGACTTGTGTGACAGACCGGGGGAAGCGCCATATACTATCCCCCCACCGTTAAAATCACGTCCATATGCAATGCTCAATTCGTACAACTGCCTTCTGAAAATTATTCCTGAGCGGGTTTCAGTGGTGGGCGATTCTGGCCACTGTTTTCATTGGACAAACTTTTATTTTGTTAATTTATTTACTGGTCATTCTATCAAGCGATCTTACTGGGAGTAAGGCTATTCCCATTTACGTCATTATCTCTATGGTAACTCCCGCCGATCGTTAGCGTGGCTTATGCCAAGATTGACATAGTTTACTTTCATCTTATGTCATCCTATACTCAATGTATCTCGGGTTTAGGATTCACAACGAGATGTCGTACTTGCACTGTTTATTTTCTATAGTAGTGAATAATGATTTCTATTATTTTATTATAATTAGTTTCTAGCACGAATAAATGCTATGGTAGTAGGTCATACGGCCATAACGAAAGGTCAGTCATAACAAACTTCCTATGTGACAGACGATGACGAAAGGTCAGTCATAACAAACTTCCTGTGTGACTAACCATTGTCGTAAGAATAGACTGTTTCCCGAGAAAGGTATTTTCACACCTACATGCTAGTCTCTGAATGGTAGGAGTAATGCACCGCTCAGAACTGGCAGAGGAATGGTAAAATACTCTAGCCACATAGAAACGTCAGAACGGGCGGAGGAATACTCTAGCCACATAGAAACATCAGAACGGGCGGAGGAATACTCTAGCCACATAGAAACATCAGAACGGGCGGAGGAATACTCTAGCCACATAGAAACATCAGAATGGGCGGAGAATTACTCTAGCCGCATAGAAACATCAGAATTGGTTGAGGAATACTCTAGCCACATAGAAACATCAGAATTGGTTGAGGAATACTCTAGCCACATAGAAACATCAGAATTGGTTGAGGAATACTCTAGCCACATAGAAACATCAGAACGGACGGAAGAATACTCTAGCCACATAGAAACATCAGAACGGGCGGAAGAATACCCTAGCCACATAGAAACATCAGAACGGGCGGAAGAATACTCTGGCCACATAGAAACATCAGAACGGGCGGAAGAATACTCTAGCCACATAGAAACATCAGAATTCGTTAAGGAATACTCTAGCCACATAGAAACATCATAATTGGTTAAGGAATACTCTAGCCACATAGAAACATCAGAATTGGTTGAGGAATACTCTAGCCACATAGAAACATCAGAACGGGCGGAAGAATACTCTAGCCACATAGAAACATCAGAACGGGTGGAAGAATACTCTAGCCACATAGAAACATCAGAACGGGCGGAAAAATACTATAGCTACATAGAAACATCAGAACGGGCGGAAGAATACTATAGCCACATAGAAACATCAGAATTGGTTAAGGAATACTCTAGCCACATAGAAACATCAGAATTGGTTGAGGAATACTCTTGCCACATAGAAACATCACAATTGGTTAAGGAATACTCTAGCCACATAGAAACATCAGAATTGGTTGAGGAATACTCTAGCCACATAGAAACATCAGAATTGGTTGAGGGATACTCTAGCCACATAGAAACATCAGAATTGGTTAAGGAATACTCTAGCCACATTGAAACATCAGAATTGGTTGAGGAATACTCTAACCACATAGAAACATCAGAATTGGTTAAGGAATACTCTAGCCACATAGAAACATCAGAATTGGTTGAGGAATACTCTAGCCACATAGAAACATAAGAACGGGCGGAGGAATACTCTAGCCACATAGAAACATCAGAATTGGTCGAAGATTACTCTAGCCACATAGAAACATCAGAATTAGTTGAGGATTACTCTAGCCACATAGAAACATCAGAATTAGTTGAGGATTACTCTAGCCACATTGAAACATCAGAATTAGTTGAGGATTACTCTAGCCACATAGAAACATCAGAATTGGTTGAGGAATACTCTAGCCACATAGAAACATCAGAATTAGTTGAGGATTACTCTAGCCACATAGAAACATCAGAATTGGTTGAGGAATACTCTAGCCACATAGAAACATCAGAATTGGTCGAGGATTACTCTAGCCACATAGAAACATCAGAATTAGTTGAGGAATACTCTAGCCACATAGAAACATCAGAATTGGTCGAGGATTACTCTAGCCACTTAGGAACATCAGAATTAGTTGAGGATTACTCTAGCCACATTGAAACATCAGAATTCGTTGAGGATTACTCTAGCCACATAGAAACATCAGTATTAGTTGAGGATTACTTTAGCCACATTGAAACATCAGAATTAGTTGAGGATTACTCTAGCCACATAGAAACATCAGAAAACATCAGCCAATAGAAACATCAGAATTAGTTGAGGATTACTCTAGCCACATAGAAACATCAGAATTAGTTGAGGAATTACTCTAGCCACCACATAGCCACATAGAAACATCAGAATTGGTTGAGGAATACTCTAGCCACATAGAAACATCAGAATTAGTTGAGGATTACTCTAGCCACATAGAAACATCAGAATTGGTTGAGGAATACTCTAGCCACATAGAAACATCAGAATTAGTTGAGGAATACTCTAGCCACATAGAAACATCAGAACGGGCGGAGGAATACTCTAGCCACATAGAAACATCAGAATTGGTCGAGGATTACTCTAGCCACATAGAAACATCAGAATTAGTTGAGGATTATTCTAGCCACATTGAAACATCAGAATTAGTTGAGGATTACTCTAGCCACATAGAAACATCAGAATTAGTTGAGGATTACTCTAGCCACATAGAAACATCAGAATTAGTTGAGGATTACTCTAGCCACATAGAAACATCAGAATTGGTTGAGGAATACTCTAGCCACATAGAAACATCAGAATTAGTTGAGGATTACTCTAGCCCCATAGAAACATCAGAATTGGTTGATGAATACTCTAGCCACATAGAAACATCAGAATTAGTTGAGGAATACTCTAGCCACATAGAAACATCAGAATTGGTTGAGGAATACTCTAGCCACATAGAAACATCAGATTCAACAAAATAAAAATTTCTTTCGTTTTAAGAAAACTGATGCCACAGAAACCACCACTGTAAGAGCTTGTACATGCTTGGTGAAGGGAGACAATGCTGCAATATTGACTACATGCCCTATTATTATTATCTTCCTTGCACATTAAAGTGTCATTACAGCGCTATAAGTGTGAAAGCTACATCACGACGTAGGCATAAAAGAGTCTTTGAAGACGTGGAGAGAAAATAGGCTATTAGTGTGTGCCGTCAAGGCAGGAGACAAGAAATGATCAATTAAAGCCAAGCTTCGATGTGTAGACATCAATTAACTTTGATCTTAGAAGATATAACACTGTGCTCTGTGCCACAAACAACACATACGAGCGTACATACGAACACAAAGTGGATCTTCCGTGTTATTAGACCGATACTCAACGCGTCGTCTAGCACGTATAAGTGCTAATGTGAACACTTCACTCCTTTCCATCCCATTCAACTTCATTGGATTTTTGTAGTCAAACTTATTATGACTTTTATGCTCAATGTTCAATGCACCAAGAAAGTTTCAATGGGCGTTCAATTCACCTTTCACTGTGACGTCTTTTACATATTTTATCAAAAATGAGTCTATTGGAATGATACAGTTGTAGCATTAAATGTCTATGGCATGGCTGTAGTATGAGATGTTGTTACAGTAGCCTTACTCGTCGGATTCACTTTTTTCTGTCCATCTTATGCTTCATTCCCCTACGTCAGTAATATTCGATAATAATCTTTTCGTAGGAGGTTCCCCTTAGTTAAACGCTGGCTTATGCCAAACTTGACATGTTTTTCTTTCTAATTATGAAAAGTCTGCTCAACCAGACGATAATATAGTCGACGATTCCATTAAATCTTTACAGACCTATTGTTCACCGGACTACTTGTTTATACAATTCGGGCAGTTGATGGATAAGAGAGTGATTTGCCTACGGCTAGCCGTGAAAATGCAACCAACAAATATTGTCGATGGTCGTTTAAGATAACGTCTTATTATTTTGCTGAAACGAATTGCAAAAAGTGTCAGTCCTTATATTTGTCTTAATTATGACAATATTGGAGAATTAGAGCAGGATATATGACATAATTGTTTCCAGCGAGGTTAATAATTAGTTACACTTCCCATATATGGCGATTTTAATAAGTATAACGATGCGTAGGTGAAAATATACTAAATTAAGAAGCCCTTCACGGTTATTGCTTTCAGCAAAAGTAAATAGTGAAATTAAATTTCGTGTGGGTGAGTTTTTAAGCATAAGACCTGAATGGCTTAAGATTCCCCACTTATTTTCCAATCTTGTTACGGAAAACTGACGTTATGGAGAAATAGCGAGAGGATTCCATTGTAGGGCGTGCCAATGTTATTAAGAAGTAACTTACAAAATAGAAACTATTCAACGTCTTCTATAACATTTAGAGTAACAAGTCCGAAGAAATCTTCCTCATGGGTTAAGGCTAGGAGTTATGAATGAGCAATAATTCTGAACTCACATGAGACGACTGCACCTACGGCTGCATTAAAGTGCTATCAGCTAACCTGTGCAAAAACGTCTGTATTCATAACAAAGGGGTAAGTCTGAAAAATGTATATATGTGTATTTGTGCGAATAGAAATGCTTTTATATATATATATATATATATATATATATATATATATATATATATATATATATATATATATATATATATATATATATATATATATATATATATATATATATATATATATATATATATATATATATATATGAGAGGAAACTCTTTACAGAGCGATACAACAGGAAGCAATCTGATCATCAGAAGCAGTCCTCCGTCCGACAAGTGTTTCGGCCCTACATAATCCTTTAATATATATATAAGGCTAGCAAGCTCACCATGTAAAATAAATTGCCGTATAAACGACCACTGAACAGATGGCGTTTATTTTCTGCTCTCAATCACTATCTCGGAAACATGCTTTTTATATCTAACTGTGTCAACAAAATATATGTTGAAAGAGCTCAGGTTGTGTCCTCAACACTGTATCTGTTGTGACAATTTTAACATTGTTTCAACTAAAGTTGATCAATAAATATACCGTCTATTTCTAAGTAAATATAAGTCCTTCGTTGGAGCTGCTAACTCAGGTGATTTAAAGTGATGGTTTGTCACAGGATTTCTCCCCTTGCTCTGCCGTAATGGTGCAATAGTGGCCAAAAGTAATAGTATCTACTGAGGGTCTTCAAAGGTATCTACCTTTCGCTCACGATTACTCTTGGCACAGATTTGAATTGAAGAATGATCCTTCAATTCTAGGGAGCCTCACAGGAATTTAAAACATCAAGCACCACAGCTGATATTATCACGGCTGTAATGAACATTAGTATCTTCCCAGACTTTCTATGAGGAAAAGAGAATTTTGCTCGCAAAATATTACTTCAATAGCTCTGTTTATGTGTATTTAAAATGACTGAAACATACGGGATCCTTCAAAATGATTAAATCAACTAAAAATCTGTGAATATACAGATGACAAATTTAATAATCACTTATATTCAAAAGGGTTCAAATAAATGAAGGAGCTGATGGAAAAAAATTTAGCCTTTAAGTATTAATCACAGGTGATGATCTGGTTATGGTTTTAAAAATTTTCTTAAAGAGTTCACATGGCAGCTCTGAATGGGTACTTAGCTGCCAGTAATGTGTCGGTTGGCTTCTGCTCCAGCCGATGTTGGTTATTTGCAGGTTGTTGACTGGTTCTTATCGATAGTCGTCAGGTCTAATGGCGGTAACACGTCCCAAGTAATATCATGGGGTAATTACGAAGATGTTTGACCGGGGGTACACAGGTACTCACGACACCATTGAGTCAATGTGTGTGACCGTGTGGGGTGTGTAAATGCTTATGGTATCATTCAAGTCATGTATTACTGGAATAATGCCTGAGATGTTTGCTTCTTGATGACTATTGTAACCCAGTCTCGTTCCAAAAATTCCTCTGTGATGTTATTTGTTGTGTGTTAATTATAGCATACACTGTATAACTTGCAACATGAGTTAGGCAAGAAAGTCTTCAAGTTCCATTAAAACATTTTATTAATATTTACAAGCCAAACAAGGTCTCATGAATGCATTCATTTTTGTATTTCCTCCATCAACACATAGATCATTTTATAGGCTATTTTCTCCCTGTAGCCTATCCATGTTGGGGTGAGTATTTTTGCCAGAGTCTCTACTTTCTTTATGAGTTTTGCTTAGGATGCCTTTGCAGGACTTCGTTTCATACCTTATAAAAGTTCAGTTCGGCATCTGCCCATTTCGGCATTTCTGACCTAACGATATTTTTGAATATGTGAAACAAATCACTCGAAGCTGTACTTACTGTAACATAAGAATTTCCAACAATATAAAATAAAGCATATCTGCTTTATTGAGTTGATATCTTGATACTTCAAGGTCAGCAGTATACGTCCGTACAGACTGGCTTCTGGGGATCAACTGCTTTGTGACCTCGAAGCTTGCCTTTGCAAAAATGCTCCGGGCTTTTTCCAGCCTATTGGTTGGACAGTCTATTAATACCTACCGATGGCGTGTTTCAGTTATTCTGATTTTCGTCATCGGTTGCCGAGCAACTCCCGCCAAAGATCAGCGGTTAGTTGCTATTTACCCTAATTCCAGTTTCTATCTGATAACCGCGTATTTCAATAAAACCTCGTAACTATTCTTCCTAATGTACTTGATAACTAATAGCACGAATGATGCTATGGTATCAGTAGTGGGCCATCCGGCAACAGATGGTCCAGTGTCTACAAGACCAGTCTGATACAATGCAATACGTAGTCAGCGCTTAAACTAATTACAGGTATCCAAACCAAGCCAAGACTTGTTCTATAAGAGTTTAGCTTACTCAGCTGCTCATCTTTAAAACAATCTTCCCCATGACCTGAAAAACACGCACAGTCCCTACTCATACAGTCGTAGACTGTTAAAATACTTTATGAGTGCTGATTATATGCAGCCCTAACTGATTACGTTTCGAATTATTATCTAGTATACTGTATGGAGGCTCTGATGATCTAGTTTTTCATTTTAATATACTTTATTTCTTAATTGTGATCAGAAAATGGCATTTGTATGATGTTATACTACTTTATAATGTTGCATTGTCCTTAAATTAGTACTTTAATACGTTGGAGAAACCACGTAACTGGCTTTTGACATTTTTCACCTGCGAGAAAATAAATTTTCCAAGAGTTGTCAAGTTATGAACATATGTTCGTAGCATACTAGATTTATAAGGCCACATAAACATAGGTAGTTAACTAGCTTTATCAGGTCACATGATCAGAGGTAGTAGGTTAGTTTTATAAGGTCACATGAACAGATGTAGTAGGTTAGTTTTATAAGGTCAAATGAACAGATGTAGTAGGTTAGTTTCATAACGGCCACATGAACAGAGGTAGTAGGTTGGTTTTATAAGGTCACATGAACAGATGTAGTAGGTTAGTTTTATAAGGTCAAGTGAACATATGTAGTAGGTTAGTTTTATAAGGTCAAGTGAACAGAGGTAGTAGGTTGGTTTCATAACGGCCACATGAACAGAGGTATTAGGTTGGTTTTATAAGGTCACATGAACAGATGTAGTAGGTTAGTTTTATAAGGTCAAGTAAACAGATGTAGTAGGTTAGTTTTATAAGGTCAAGTGAGCAGATGTAGTAGGTTAGTTTCATAACGGCCACATGAACAGAGGTAGTAGGTTAGTTTTATAAGGTCACATGAACAGATGTAGTAGGTTAGTTTTATAAGGTCAAGTGAACAGATGTAGTAGGTTAGTTTCATAACGGCCACATGAACAGAGGTAGAAGGTTAGTTTCATAAGGTCACATGAACAGATGTAGTAGGTTAGTTTTATAAGGTCAAGTGAACAGATGTAGTAGGTTGGTTTCATAACGGCCACATGAACAGAGGTAGTAGGTTAGTTTTATAAGGTCACATGAACAGATGTAGTAGGTTAGTTTTATAAGGTCACATGTAGGTTAGTTTTAGAGGTCAAGAACAGGGTCAGTAGGTTAGTTTTATAAGGTCAAGTGAACAGAGATAGTAGGTTGCGGTTTCATAACGGCCACAGTGAACAGAGGTAGTATGGTTAGTGTTTTATAGGTCACATGAACAGAGGTAGTAGGTTAGTTTCAATAAGGTCCAGGTTGAACAGATGTAGTAGGTTGGTTTCATAAGGCTCACATGAACAGAGGTAGTAGGTTGGTTTTTATAATGACAGATGTAGTAGGTTAGTTTCATGAAGAAATAGATTTAGGTACCCAGGTTGGTTTTATAAGGTCAATGAACGAGGGTACAGAGGTTTTTTAGTAGGTTGGTTTTATAAGGTCAAGTGAACAGAGTTATAGTTTCAAGGCTGAGTGCTGTTTCATATAAGGGTCAAACTGAACTAGAGGTAGTATGGTTAGGTTTTTATAAGGTGGTAAGGTTCAATAAATAAACAAAAGTTAGGTAAGCTGGTTTTATGATAGGTCAATGTGAACAGGAGGTTAGTTAGGCTGTAGTTTTTATCAAAGGTCAGGTAGTTGGGGGTGAACAGAATGTAGTCTAGGGTTTTATGGTCTAAATGAGGTTTTATAAGGTCAAGTGAAAACAGGGTTTTATGGGGTCAAAGGGTAGTAGGTTAGTTTTATGAGGTCAAGTGAACAGAGGTAGTAGGTTAGTTTTGTAAGGCTAAGTGAATAACCTGATGATAACTTGTGCTGTCCTTACTGTAATAGATTAACCGATTTAACAGAGAGGCTGGAGGATGTGTATGATATTCTAAACATTGTATTTGTACAATGGCATTCTTGTAATGTTTGGGTGATATCGCTTAGCACAAGAGCATTTTTTTCTCATTACTAAAGAGTACATTATGATTGAGGACGGGAAGACATTTCAACAAAATTGGCCAGACTCGAGTCGAGTTGCTAATGCCTAAATCTCAAGTCATCTCGAGTCCAGTCGCTCTGGTGACGTAAGTCCGACTCGAGTCCGAATCGATGAATTCGAATCGACTAGAATGCAGCAATTTTTTAGTACCTGGATTTCTGTAATTTCATTTTTTTTAAAAGATATCTGTCGACTGCTCTGGAAGACGGCTTCCAAATTTGAAATTAACGTGACCTCCAAAAATGAAAAAGAAAAAGAAGTTTGTTACAATATTGACGCAAAATAGTGTAAAGTCTTCTAAAATAATAAACAAATATTAGACAAACATAAAGGTATGTTTTCAGGCACTCGTAAGAAATAAAGAAGTAGAAAACTAGACAACAGAAAAAAAAACAGACGTGAGTCGCTTACCCAGGACTCGAACCCAGGACCTTCCATGCGACAATCCCGCCTAGCTATGCAAGCGAATCACACTATCCTCCCTGCCATCTAGGCATCACCAAAAAATGATGCTTCGATGACGGGTCATTAGTGCGACCCGCAACGGACATAACACCGGAAATTTACCATCGGGCAGTCCGCAGCATATAAAAAAAAACTGCAATAAACTTCTGTTGTTTACCTATTATACAGTAGTAGGTCAGACTACACAATACAAAAGTAAACGTAAAAAAATACTGGTGTCTCTGTAAAATGATAGAAGCGACTAAGAACAGCAAAGTACAGGACGAAAAGAGGGTAAAAAAAAAATTGGTTTTTGTAGCTAAGGCGGGGTAAAAAATGTCAGCAAGGAAGGGTCCTGGGTTGATAATAAAAAATATGGTAAAAAAAAAAAAGCCACTCACGTCTAGTTGTTTTTTTGTCGTAAAAATGTCTAGTTTTATAAAAACTTCTTAAAAGAATTCTTACGAGTGCATGAAAAACATACCTTTATAAAAATTTTTGTCTAATATTTAATATTGAAGTAAAATATTACAGACTGTTTTAATTATAAAATAAAAAAAATCAAATGGGTTTGATCCCCTACCTATTAATGTTTTATATAATTGTTTACAGGCCTTGTGTTTTTTTGATCCCTACCTTAAATGTGATTATTTCTAAACGATGAATGTTATACTCTACTAAATTAATATTAAAAAAGGTAAAATATGTAAGCCTATAGCGAATAGATATTTAGGGAGTTGAAACTAAATATTTAGCCACAGAGCAGAGTCAGGTATATATTTACAGCTTGATAGACTGGAAATATGTCGGTCACTTAAATGATTACAAACCGGTACTAAAAAAAAAATAAATTTGCAGTGAGCAAGACAAAAACACTCTAACTGCACTTTTAGAAATCCAAATCAGAAATTCTCAAAAAAAATATAAAAAAGTTCTATCTAAAATAATAATAATTACAAAAATATAATGGTATTGTTTAAAAAAAAAACTCCTGTATATTAGTTAAAAAAAATCGAGGTAAATCGACCTAATTACACTCCTGCAAACCCATCGGTGCTCAGTCTCACCATCATGCAAAAGAAAACGAAGTGTAGTAATAACTTAAGTACCTGTATCGCGGTATTATTTTTTAAAATACACACAACGGAAGCATCCTCTCATATACGCCACATCTTCTGCTAGTCTATTATTTAGTTATGATTGTAAATTAGTATATGATTACTAAATTGGAGGCATAGTGATAACTGCCGTATAGACGGTATTTAAGTCGGTATTAAATATTACATCATAAGAATGGGGGGAAGAAAAAACGGCAAACACCCATTTATAGTAAAATACGTCTATTTACAAGGAGAAATAAGGGTACAGGAAAAACCTACGTTGCGGCCACAAGGCCTTCGTCAGGGACAGACAAACAAACAGGATGGGAAAGACTACGAAAAAATAAAAGAGAATTAAGATAAAAAATAGAGAACATTGTGAAACTAATAAAAATAAGAATAAAAAATATAACTCCCTTAATTAAAAAATAAATTCCAGTCACATGTCCCAGCAAAAAAACAATTAAGAAGCAACCGAATGGCTGCCACTTAAACCGGAAAATGGAAAGTCGAAAAGTACAATTTTTAAAAATATAAAAAAAATATAAAAAAAATAATTTAAAAATAAATGTAAAATAAAAAAAACCCGGAAAAAGAGTGAAAAAAAAAAAAAAATAATAAAAAAAAAAAAATATAAAGTGAGGGAAAAAAAATTAAAAAAATAAAAAATAAAAAAAAAAAAAAAAAAAAAAATAAAAAAAAATAAAAATAAAATAATAAAATAATAAAATAATAAAAAAATAAAATAATTTAAAAAAAAACTTAAAAAAAAAATATTAAAAAAAGAAAAAAAAAAAACTATATATAAAAAAAAAAAATTTTCTAAAATAAAAAATAAAAACAAAATTAAAAAAAAAAAAATAATAAAAAAAAAAAAAATGGGTGATACATAAAAAAGTAGACTCCCAGTCAAAATACAATAGGGACTAGAAATTAGAGAAAGGCGTAAAAAAGACAAAATAAAAAAAATCATAAACTCGGGTATTCACAAATGGCCAAAACAAAAATAAAAAAAATAACAAGGCAAACCCAAAAGATGGAAAGGCGTTGTTCCTGCAAAAAAAAAACGGACTGTTGGTCGTCGAGGAACAGGATCTGATAGCTGTCACCTGGATAAATAAAAAACAAAAAAAATAAAAAAAATCATAAAACAAAAAACCAAGTTGAAAAAAAAAAAAAAAAAATAAAAACCAAAGGGCTCAGTTACAAGGGCGAAAAAAAAAAAAAATAAAAAAAGGTGTGCGATTTAAACTTGAAGAGAATGCTCGTAATAGGTGTCTTCTGCAGAATCGGTCGCAGTCGTGTGCCGTTTGGCCGATGTAATTAAATGGAAAAAAACGTGTTGCATATAAACCTGCAGTAAGATGAAAAAAAATAAAACAAACTCACAATGTAAAAAGCCATTGTGTGTGTGAGTGCCCCCGAATACTTTGGCAAAAAAAAAAAAGAGACTGTCAAAAAAAAACATGTGTTTCAACTATAAAAAAAAAAAAAAATGACAAAGTCTTACATCGTGTCAAAAAAAAAGTTTTAAAAAAAAGGGCTTTGTCCCAAAAAAAAAAGTTGGTTCTTCATCTGTTGCGAAAATAAGAAAAATAGAAAAAAAAAAAATAAAATACGGTCTGTGGACTAGGATGGAAAAATCAAATTTTTATCTCCGTCTATATGCCAGCAAAAAAAAATTAAAACACTTCCCGCGCTTTGCGGTGTCCGCTTGGCGGAGGAAAGGGAAGCGCGTGACGGATAAAAAAGAAAAATTTGAAAAAAAAAAGACCAAATGGGCCAAAAGTGTTAATGAAAAAATTAAGGTCATTATTAAAGAAAAAAAAAAGACAAATTGACTAAATCAGAGAAGGGAGAGCAAAAAGTTAACAAAAAAAAAAAAAATAAAAAAAGGGGCCTTCTGACGCTGAGAAAAAAAGGGAAGAAAAAAAAAAAAAAAAATCTAAAAAAAACGGGGTTTGGGGTCAGAAAAAATAACAAGAACACGCTCAACTAAAATCCTCTGATACTGGTCTGTTACGAAAAAAAAGTCCAACATTTCCTGTGCTCGGCATAGAAAGTTGTCATTATCTTGGCATAACCGACGGAGACGGAGAAGTTGTGAGAAAGGCAAGGGGTCACGACAAGCCGGAGGATGAGAGGAAGTATAAAGGAGGTAACTGTGTGCATCGGTGGGTTTGTAGTACACCGAAGTGGTTAGGGGGAGAGGGGGGTAGTGATGGTGACAACGATGTCGAGGAAATTAACAGAGACAGTGGAGATGTGAGAGGTGAATTGGATCGCAGGGTGAAAGTTGTTAATGAAGTTAATGAACCTAGATAGGTCAACCTCTGGCATATCAGTGAGACCTATGCCATCATCTATGTATCTAAGATACATCAATGGAAAAGGTCCAGGATACTGCTGCCACACACCTGATACTCCAGGTAGCCCATGAAGAGGCAGGCATAACTGGGACCCATCTTGGTGCCCATGGCGACTCCACTAATTTGGTCAAAGAACTGTCCATTGAACTCAAAGGAATTGAGTCGAAGGACAAGTTCTGCAAGGCGCAGGAGAGTTACTGTAGCAATAGAGGTGTGCGTGCGCTGGTCCAGGAAAAACCGGAGAGCACGGAGACCATCAGAGTGAGGAATGGAAGTGTAAAGCGAGCAAACATCTAACAGAAATAAACGGTAGGTACAGTCTGGGGAAAGCTGGATAGAGGAAAAAGTAGTAAGAGCATGGTTTGTGTCCTTTAAGAAGGAAGGAAGCTGCTCTACAATAGGCTGGAAGATGCCATCGAGGAAGTCTGATATATGTTCAGTAGGGCAGGCACAGGCAGAGACAATGAGTCTCCCAGGGTTAGAGAGTTTGTGAATTTTTGGGTTTGTGAATGTTACGTTATGAATCCAATTTCCAGCAATCTTAGCCTTGTTGATTCATCGATTGCAGTGTCTTTCTCTTGCAGGCGATCAGTAATTGTCTTTAATATTTTTACCTTATCCGCATCCACTGTTCCCACTATAGGTGCTCTCGAAGCTAGTCTGTCAGCTCGCTCATTGTCGCGTACTCCTGCATGATCAGGACAGTATACCCACACCAGTTCCTGAAGATTTGAGGATTATATGGATATTTTCCATTCATGCCAGAGCCATCCACTTTTGACCTTCCGAAGCATGGACACAATAACTGCTCTGGTTTATGGTTTTCAGACAACCATCTCAGGGTTTTGGTTGCTGCCTAAATCTGCATTCTCATACTGGAGGTTGTTGTCATATAAGCTCCCCTCACTTCGGCGACGACCTTGCTCTTTAATCTAGCCGAGAAGCTCCATCCTCATTTCTTACTACGGAGTACAGAACTATTAGTATATATAATGGCATCCTCATCCATGGTATGATCATTTATCAGTTTATTAATTTCCAGCTCTGCCCTTCAATGCCCTAAGTTCTGCACTCCCTGCCAAGGCTGATGATGACTTGCTGGTAGTGTGTCCAGTTCTCACTCCGTTCTTCCCCCTTGAATATATTTTCAACTGTGGTCACCTGCCCAATCGTAGCCCTTACCTGCGCCATCCATGACATCCCTCTCTTTATTCTTGCTCCCTTGATTTCAGCTATTGTCATAAGAGGTTTTGATGTTATCAAACTATAGACTATCCTGGACAAATAGATGTATCAGAGGATACCAGGATAGTGCCAGATAAGAGACTGGTCTTATAAGTAATACCTCCTTCTCTGAAAAGAGAAAGGGTGTATAGACATCAAAGTGGGGTCAAGCTATTTAAGTTCTCAGAGAAGATGATGATGATGTAGTACTCTGAGTCCCTAACTGCTACCTCTTAAGATCTCAATTTGATAAATGATTAAGTGTGTTATTTTATGTGGCTACGTCTAGGGTAATTTATTTAATCTAATCTGTAGTTAATTTCAAAACAGAACTTTAACTTTAATAAAATTATTAAGCAAGACTGTATGAAATGTTTATGTACAATTTAATTGTCCTGAACCTCAATATTTTTAGGTCAGGAATACTTAATATCAAGAAAATGATATTTACAAATTAAAATAAATATATTGGAAACATCTGTCCATTTTGTAGAAAGTTCACTGGAATAACTACACACAGTTTCTGTTCAACTGATGGTTAACTTCTGCTAAAGTTAGATTGTAAGTTTCTTTATTACTTGGGAAAGTCTTCACTATTCCTCATAAAAGGGTTGAAATCTAATTTGATTTCTCTTGGGTGAATGAGTTTGATAAACTGACATTGGCCTTTATAAAGGACTTAGCTTATAATGTTGCTGCTGCTCATAAACGCACGTCAGGATCACCAACTTTGTGACTCCTGGCTGAGAAGAATGGGTCTGGCTCCAGATATATAAGGAACTCTCATCTCCCACACACTTCCTCTCAAGTAAATGCAGCCACGAGGAAATTTCGTGAAATAACCTGGAATAGAAGGACAACCCATTCCATGTAGAGGTCTGCCTCAATCCATTCACCCATAAACAATATTAAAACTTACCCTTTTCAGTTATTGTGCTAACACGTTGCACAAGACCTTGAATTCCTTTGCCTACAATCAGTTCCATGTAATCACTCTTTCTCTGTTTTGATTCAATGTTAATGTTCTTCGTCCATGCTTGGCTTCCGTACAATAATCAGGTTAAGTGCAAAACAGCATGTGACCTATTGATTACTTCATTCTAACCTTTCCTGTACGTTTTTCACAAGATCTTTTAACAGTGAGTCACTCCAGAAGAAAATACTAATTTAAACCAATACTAACACTTACGGTCGTAATTTGTTGCCAATTTTGCAAACACTATACACATTTTTCCCATTTAGAACATGTCGGCAAAACTACACACATTCCTACTTGTGTCAGTATGACACAACACATCCGTCCGGCAGTTTCACTTTCGAATAGCACTCGAACAAATAGTCTGGCTATACACAAAATAATAATTAACAAAATATGCAAATAAAATATCTTTCTTACCCTCAGGTAAATAATTTCACACACACACACGCTGAACTGGCCTTCTACGGGATCTAGAACTGCTCTCAGATCAGAAGGCAAAGACTTGGTCGTTCTGTCTTTTAGTTTCTGTCAGCTCAGTGCAGATTTAAGAATTGAATGGCCCAGACCGTACGACCTCGTTACTATTTATAGAAATACACCCGCTCAATCATAAAAGCCGTCAAAAAATATTTTTAGACTAGTGACTGCGGCGAATCTGAGCGTGTCTGTATAATCTGACTAAATTTTAATATTTTATATTACTGTTATTATTGGACCGATTTTAATTATCCAAAGTGATAAACGGCCAATTGCTCTCTATCGTTATATATAGTTTTCCCTTCGTTATTTCTATGCATTTCAATCTGGGTAATTTTTAAATAATTTAATTTGGCCTAACCAGGATATGAAAATATCACTAAAATAAATTTTTCTACTACAATAAAATTTTTCAGGCGTGAATATTTATGCTTATGTGTTAAGCAATATCAGCGCTATAATTTGAGATATTTCCTTCTGTTTAACTATTTTTAGTTGTTAAGAAATAAAATATCTTTGTTCGGTCAAAAACACAAAATAGGCATTGCTACCAAGTTAAAAGGTTTCTTTATCTTTACCTAAAAAAACGGAAGCACTTTGATTGGTTGTTAAATTTGTACTATGCTCTTAGATAATTTTTGGTGGGCGGTAAATTTTGACTAGATTCCTAGACAAATTCAAATACACTAGATAAATTTTTGGCAGTAAATTTGACTGGGTTCTTAGACTGCTTCAAATACTATAGTTAGTTTTAGATTCAAATATTATAGCTAGTTTTTGAGCAGGGAATTTGAGCGTGGTGTCATATAGATTTAATATTTTACGACATATCTCCCCCGTTAGAAAAGCGTGAACCACTAGTGCAGCTTTCATATCGGTATTACAATTACGTTCAAATTATGTCAAATTTACTCTATTCTGCCTTAGTGTTATCCTGGATTCCCGCAGGTGGGTCAATTCAAGTAGGCACTGCACAAGAAATCTGCCTCAGACCTCTGCAATCCAGAGATAAATCTTCATGTTATGGTAATAAACAGCAAAGGTGCTAATGCCTTTCAAATGCTTATTATCAATCAATATTCACCATTAATCTGCTCTGAGTCTGTTCATGACTTATCCAGAGGGTTTCGATGTTCCTCAAAGTTGCAATATTTATGAGGAGGAGATCTATAAAAGTGGTGATAGCTGAGTTAGGTAAGGGATCCAGTAATTTCCTTATCATCCTGGATAAAACACTCGGAGTAATATCCAATCAAAAAAGAACATATGGATTCAATGTGCCCCTCCGGTGTGATCACAGCCAACAATGGTCTGAGCTCAGGCTTGGATGGAATCTAGTATTACCCTTTATTAATATTCGCTAATGGCTTTGTTTTCCTGTAATAATTTCCCAAATCCAGACAGAGTCCATATTCACCAGCTGTTTTCTCAGCCTAACGTCACTGGTGATATCATATTATTATATATGGGGAAATGAATTCCTGCATCAAGAATCATTTCTCCCTTTAGCATTTGCAGAAAGTTCACTGGAATAACTACACACAGTTTCTGTTCAACTGATGGTTAACTTCTGCTAAAGTTAGATTGTAAGTTTCTTTATTACTTGGGAAAGTCTTCACTATTCCTCATAAAAGGGTTGAAATCTAATTTGATTTCTCTTGGGTGAATGAGTTATATAAACTGACATTGGCCTTTATAAAGGACTTAGCTTATAATGTTGCTGCTGCTCATAAACGCACGTCAGGATCACCAACTTTGTGACTCCTGGCTGAGAAGATGGGGTCTGGCTCCAGATATATAAGGAACTCTCATCTCCCACACACTTCATCTCAAGTAAATGCAGCCACGAGGAAATTTCGTGAAATAACCTGGAATAGAAGGACAACCCATTCCATGTAGAGGTCTGCCTCAATCCATTCACCCATAAACAATATTAAAACTTACCCTTTTCAGTTATTGTGCTAACAAGTTGCACAAGACCTTGAATTCCTTTGCCTACAATCAGTTCCATGTAATCACTCTTTCTCTGTTTTGATTCAATGTTAATGTCCTTCGTCTATGCTTGGCTTCCGTACAATAATCAGGTTAAGTGCAAAACAGCATGTGACCTATTGATTACTTCATTCTAACCTTTCCTGTACGTTTTTCACAAGATCTTTTAACAGTGAGTCACTCCAGAAGAAAATACTAATTTAAACCAATACTAACACTTACGGTCGTAATTTGTTGCCAATTTTGCAAACACTATACACATTTTTCCCATTTAGAACATGTCGGCAAAACTACACACATTCCTACTTGTGTCAGTATGACACAACACATCCGTCCGGCAGTTTCACTTTCGAATAGCACTCGAACAAATAGTCTGGCTATACACAAGTTAATAATTAACAAAATATACAAATAAAATATCTTTCTTCACCTCAGGTAAATAATTTCACACACACACACAAGCTGAACTGGCCTTCTACGGGATCTAGAACTGCTCTCAGATCAGAAGGCAAAGACTTGGTCGTTCTGTCTTTTAATTTCTGTCAGCTCGGTGCAGATTTTTAAATTGAATGGCCCAGACCGTACGACCTTGTTACTATTTATAGAAATACACCCGCCCAATCAGAAACGCAGTCAAAAAATATTTTTAGACTAGTGACCAGTGATGCCACAGCTGGGTATTTCTTACTAGATCTGGGTTTTTGGGCTTCCGTCTGGGTATCTGGGTAATTTTTTTCAAAATCTGCATTAATCTGGGTATATTTGACAATTGGCATTTACAATGTATGTATATTCTGTGCACTGAGCATTATACATTATATGTATATTATAATTAAATGTAAAAAATTAAGTGCTATATATTTTTTATTCCAATTAAATTTAATTCTTGTTTTTAACCACATCAATGACGTTGTTTTTTGACTCGTTTATATCAGCTATCTATTTCCTGTTATTCTGTTAATGGCTGTCATCTGCAATACTGCATTCACTCGGTCATTTTTGCGATGTGTTATAAAGTCTTCTATTTACATTATTAGACTTAAGCAGATAAACAGCATATTGGTTTTTTTTTTATTATAAGATTATAAAATGAGCGATGAGGAAGGTACGCTTGGTAGTTGTAGCAGCATGATGACACACACGCCACCGCGTAAAAAAAGTGAAGCAATGGTATCAGCAGGCTTTTTGTGCGGAATGGCTAACAGACAGCGAACTGAAGGATTGGATAAAGCCGGACTCTGGTAACCGCTATGCAGCGATTGTACGGTCTGTTCCTGTACATTAACTAATGCCAACAAAATAGCTTTATTGACACATAAAAGCACACAGAAGCACATGAAAAACTTCGAAGCCAAAAGCAAAATTCTGAACATTAACAAGTTTTTCATCAAACCAAAAGAGCCCTGTCTCCAAGACAAAATTGCTAAAGCGGAGACAGTGTTGTCGGCTTTCATGGCAGAACATAATACTCCGTTTTCGCGAGCTGATCATTTGATTGAATGTTGCAAGCAGATATTTCCAGACAGCACAATTGCTCAAAATATGTCACTGAAGCGCACCAAGGCTGCCTATGTGATGCAGTACGGCATTGCTCATTTTTAGCGGCTTGAAGTTATAAACATTTGCAGAAATCAGAAATTTTCTATAATCGTTGATGAGAGTACTGATATTTCTACGAACCAGATGTTGGCAGTCGTTGTGCGATTCTAAGACACAAAAACAAAAAAGTAGTTGATTCACTGTTAGACCTCATTGAGGTGGAGGATGGGACTGGTCTTGGCATGTTTACAACTGTTAAGAAATTGTTGAGCACGCATGAAATCCCGCTTAGTAACGTCATTAGTTTTGCTGCAGACAACTGTGCCACTATGATGGGGATTGCAAGTGGTTTACAGGCACATCTGAAGAAAGAGATTCCACATGTCTTTGTTCTCGGCTGTGTTTGTCATTCATTTGCACTTTGTGCAAATGCTGCCAGCAACCACCTACCGTCTTGGCTTGAAATTTTCATAAAGAATGTCTGCTTCTATTTTTCGCGTAGTAGTAAAAGAAATCTACAGTTCCAGTTAATACAAGATGTAGTTCAGGCTCAGAAACATAAATTGTTGAAACTGTGTGAAACACGCTGGCTGTCCCGTGAAGCAGTCATTGAGAGGATCCTTGAGCAATGGGATGCTCTGCACTTGTATTTCCAATCCGAAACTTCAGTGGACAACGTCGACGGTGCGGGGCAAATCCTGCAGACGATGAACACTACTGGCACGAAGCACATGCTTCTATTTGTCGGCTACTTACTGGGTAAAGTTAACGTCATGAACATGGAATTCCAGTCCGAGAACTTCCGTCTTCACAAAGTGTACATGAGTGTAACAAGAGAGTATCGTTTTCTTCTCAGTATGTTTATTAGGCAGGAAATATTGCAGCATGAGCATCGCACTCTTGCCGACATTGATCCTTCGGATGTTCAGGTGCACAAGAAACTGAATTACATTAAGCTGGGTGGACGATGTGAAGCGCAGTTAATGCGACAACCGTTACGAGATAAAGAAGTCCAGTTTCGCAAGGATGCATTGGCATACCTGTAGAGGTGGGCAAATCGACACACTCCGCTGTTTCGAGACAGTCGGCTCAGTGATTTAAACTGTGTCGAAACAGTGTGTCGACACAACGGCACAACGGCACTATTGCCCGTATCGGGGAGAAAGAAGTCTCTAATAGACAGTATACATTACTATACATGAACTGTTTTTACTTGCGCGCTACTGTCGTGTGTGAAAATCTATGGCATTTCGTGTGACCACAATTCAATATTTTTAAACAAGTCTTCATTATGATGAAATAAAACGGAGATATGATGATAGCTGCAGTATATGTGAAAATAATAAAAAACAACAATAATAATAACAGTAATAATAACACATGATATCAAACTAGAGTAAGCTAGTTTTGGTAGACAATGATTCAAATCCACACCGAGTACACAGATATCAGCAGAGCTAATAAAATGTCCATTACATTTATACGAACACACGGACACTTTCAACTTTAACATAGTGCCTAAAACATTGACAACTGCAGCACTGACACAATTTCCAGTGTCTATAACTTCTCAGCAAAAATAATATCACTTGTAAAATCAAGTCATCATAACACATCCCTGAAAAATATGACATGTTTGATATTCCATACTAATGTTCCGAACGGTTGATTCAAATTTTACAAAGGCCCACGGAAGGTGAGACAGTGTGTCTCTGCAAAACAGCGAGGCAGACAGGAACTGAAACTGTGTCGAAACAACAAGCAGGCTGTGTGTCGAAGCTTTCGGACTCGATGCTGTTTCGAAGCATTGTTTCGACACATACACACAGTAGCCATCTCTACATTCCAGATTGAACTTTGTACTCAAATACGACGCAGGTTCCCACTTGAACAAAACAGTGTTTTGGCGCAAATGCAGCTGTTGGATCCAAAGCAAGCTCTCGATATCAACAAACCTTCTATCATTCCATTAGCAGCGCAGTTCCCAACAGTTGTTTCAGAAGAGAGCCTTGATCGTCTGTCTGATCAATGGCGAGAACTGGCATCGTACCGAAAATATCTTGGACATCTAGTGGATGAGGATCCGCCCGCATTCTGGCTGGGACTGCAACAAGTAACAGATGCTAATAACCAGAAGAAATTTGATGTTTTGGAGGACCTCATGTGCACGCTTATGGCACTACCTCACTCCTCAGCATGCGTCGAAAGAGTGTTTTCGAAGGTTAACTTAGTTAAAACTAAAAAAACCAACACGCTTTTGTGTGAAACCGTTTCCAATCGAATACTAGCCAAGCAAGCAGTTGCCAAAGACGGAGTTTGTCATAAGTTTAATCCTAGTAAAAGCGTGGTTGAAGATGTGCGTGAAGGACGTTGTCGGCAGAGATATGCAAAGATTTTGCATCTTCACAATCACGATTCCACGTTGTCAATTCATGCATATGATCTTGACGAAGGAGAAGTTGTCGACATGGATGCCGAGTATCTGACAAGTGACATTTTTCAACAGTAACAAGTTTCAACCAACATTTTATATTTAATTTGAGGAACATTTTGTTAATGTAACTAATGTAAGAATATTACTGTTAAAATATCTCATTTTCAAGAGTTCATATATTGGGGTGTTATTAAAATCATTTTTATTTAATTGTGAATTTTTGGTAATTAAAAAAAAAAAAAGAAGAAATACATAAAAATTGGTAGCACACAGATTATTTGTGCTAAAGATGCACATAAAAGATTATGTAAGCATCGTCTATCCCGTGTATTTGCGGCATAAAATATTCTGGGTATTTCTGGGTTTTTTTTTTAGAAGAGCATCTGGGTTTATCTCTAGAATTTGAGTGGCAACACTGCTAGTGACTGCTGCGAATCTGAGCGTGTCTGTATAATCTGACTAAATTTTAATATTTTATATTACTGCTATTATTGGACCGATTTTAATTATCCAAAACTATAACTAAACGGCCAATTGCTCTCTATCGTTATATATAGTTTTCCCTTCGTTATTTCTATGCATTTCAATCTGGGTAATTTTTAAGTAATTTAATTTGGCCTTACCCGGATATGAAAATATCACTAAAATAAATTTTTCTACTACAATAAAATTTTTCAGGCGTGAATATTTATGCTTATGTGTTAAGCAATATCAGCGCTATAATTTGAGATATTTCCTTCTGTTTAACTATCTTTAGTTGTTAAGAAATAAAATATCTTCGTTCCGTCAAAAACACAAAATAGGCATTGCTACCAAGTTAAAAGGTTTCTTTATCCTTACCTAAAAAACGGAAGCACCTTGATTGGTTGTTAAATTTGTACTATGCTCTTAGATAATTTTTGGTGGGCGGTAAATTTTGACTAGGTTCCTAGACAAATTCAAATACACTAGATACATTTTTGGCAGTAAATTTGACTGGGTTCTTAGACTGCTTCAAATACTATAGTTAGTTTTAGATTCAAATATTATAGCTAGTTTTTTAGCAGGGAATTTGAGCGTGGTGTCATACAGATTTAAAATTTTACGACAGCTATGTTCGGGTTATCCGCAGGTAGGCTACTGTATAGCTGGATCTAATAGACAGTAGTTCAAGTATGTACCTCATCGTTACAATGTGGGTATCTCACGTGCAGTCCAGGACTACACGCATTCCTTCATTTTGAATGCGCTTCAGCCGTTAACATTTGGATGTTGACAGCATGGGTATTCCAAGTCCATACTCAGTCACTGACATTGTCCGATAACTCGCAATTGAACGTTACTCCAAGATAATTCTAAATTTTGTGGTTCCATAGTGAAAGCAGATTTGCCAGACATAACTTTCAATGGGAACACTATTGAATAGCAAGACAAGAAAAACACTGTATTAGTCAGTACCACCAGGACTCCAGAAGAGGGCCTGGATTTATGAACACTGTAAGACTGCCAAGACTGGTTTACGGCTTTAAGGGGTGTTACGTACATTTATTACCTAAGGGGGTAGTCTTCGGTCCTGCCAAATGTACGCACCAGTTTTATATAGTTATATTATTTGTGCGTTCGACTGATTCACGCACTGACGTGCACAAGGCAATGTGAGTTGCTTTGGAACGCACGGGTAACCTAGTTTGGGGGATTGTGACGTCATGTTTTGAACGGGGCAGTGCGGACTTTGTTATGTCCGAGAGATATATATTATTGGAATTGTCTGGCAGTTTTGTATAAGCCAGTATGTTATATTGATTCAATTGGTATTCTTGACGAAGCCAATGATGGAAGGATCATGTAAGTGTCGCCCCGGTTATATTTGTATATTTATTGCCGTAAACTAAAGTATCAGGCCGCTCCCAGTTGTAGTCTAGCGGGAAGTCATCTTAGCATGTAATTTCCTAGAATGGACAGACGGAGTCGGTGGTCATATTAGATTACCGTAGAGGAATAATACCTACGTGTAAACCAGTTTATTTATTCGTATGCTTCATATTTTATATGCCGTACATTCAACAATGCCAGAAGCGTGGCATAGAATGGGAGAGGTTAGTCAACTGGAATCTCTAACCTGTTCGTATTATCGTGTATGACTTTGTTTGAAACTATATGCTATCTAACGTTATGTTTTGGAGAACGTATGGGATTGTGAAGTATGATATGGAAGATTTTATCCTGGAGTATGAATACGTTACCATGATAGACGTCCTTGAAGGAAGGTCAATGGACTTGAATGAGAAGAATATTATACGGTAACAGTTTTTGTGATCCTTAGTCACTTGAGTCAGAGGACTTTATTGGTAGAGAATCTTCAGGAACTTTAAAAGTAATTACCATTATGCTGATGTATGATCTTTGCGCCTGTGACGATGTTAGTCTTGTCCACTCCGTATGTGTCATGTTGAATAAAATCTATGTACAGTCATCACCGACTTATGTACTGCCAGTACTTGCCCAGTTCACCCAGTTCAACACTACTTGTTGAAGTTCGTTTGAAGAATATTGTTGACATTCGTTCATTTTAACCATTCGCGTTTTAAGCTACCTCTTCACCAGTATAAACTGTACTCAACCATAAAACGGAGTCAACAGTAATTGGTGTGCCAGTGTGGTTTTGAAATCAAGAATTTCACAGGAAACGTACCCAATACAATTATCATTAATGGAAGATCTGAACTTTCAAGGCGACAACATCTTGGGATCATTTGAAGATCTGAACTTTCAAGGCGACAACATCTTGGGATCATCTCTTTGTCACTATTACGTGCAAGCTGTGGTCTAATAACTCAGAACGAAGTATTTTATCCTCACACGTACATACACGGAGACGAGGCACATTGGATTTTTTCCTGCACGCGAGATGAGTATAACGTGTTGTCGTTGTACCCTTTATTACGTTTAGCTGTGCCTTAAATAATTATGTCCATATTTATATTTTCCTTGTTATATGTTATATGTTGTTCATTTGTCGTGGGAGGTAGGGAGGTTGATCTGTCGAACGAGATCCATCTCGAAGCCAATTCGGGCTCTTCGTCAGACGTTCTGTAGGGCTCATTTTGTAAGTTTCAATTGAGCGATAATTCCGGTACAAGGCTAGAAACCTTGCAAGCTACTAATATGTCGCATGATACACCTATTGAACCTACAGTTCATACCACTTGTGATGATGATGCTCCTATTTCACGGGAGTTGTTTGCAACATTGCAAAAGAATGATGATTCATTAAAAAAATTTTTTCAGTATGTTAACAAAAAGAATACAAGCAACAAACTTGCAAAATCTAGACATGACTTTATACTTAAAAATGGGGCCTTGTAAGACACTTTTTTTTAATATTCGGATCCTGCATATAAAAAATGGTTTGTTAAAAATATATGCTCGTTCTTGTAGTTTTTAAAATACAAGTTTTACGAAAGAATACAGAAAAGATCACAAGCACCATATAATACGTTGATAACACACGCAGCTTCAAATTTTTTTTTTTTTTTTATAAACAGAAATGTTGGATTAAATAAACAGAAACATTGCATTTAACAAACATACATCTCCAGACAATACTCTCCTTCTGTCCTACTCAGGTATGTCTTGATTGGTTAGTTTAGTTCATGTCGTCTACATATCGTCAGTTGTTGGTTATATTATGTCGTCTACATATAGTCAGTTGTTGGTTATATTGTGTCGTACACAAATAGTCAGTTGTTGGATATATTGTGTCGCCCACATATAGTGAGTTGTTAGTTATATTGTGTCGTCCACATATAGTAAGTTGTTGGTTATATCGTGTCGTCCACATATAGTCAGTTGTTGGTTATATTGTGTCGTCCACATGTAGTCAGTTGTTGGTTATATTGTGTCGTCTAACTAGTGTCAGTTGTTGGTTATATTGTGTCGTCTTCATATAGTCAGTTGTTGGTTATATTGTGTCGCCACAAATAGTCAGTTGTTGGTTATATCGTGTCGTCCACATGTAGTCAATTGTTGGTTATATTGTGTCGTCCACATATAGTCAGTTTTTTATTATATTGTGTCGTCTACATAGAGTTAGTGTTACGGTAGTTTAATTGGCATTGTCTGCTAGAGGTTAGCAGCATGCGATTTTAGGGGTTACAACGTTTAATGTAATGTAAAAATATTATTAGCCTATTGAACGCTGTGACGTTTCAGCGTTGGTAGTCACGCACCGTGACCAAGAGACGGGACCCTTTCTTGAATGACCGTCGAACTGAGAAGACGTGTCCTTGTAGTCTTATAGTGTCGGGCATGGAGTGCCACACAGTTATATTGTATTTTATTATGGACATGGGTCAGTCCACTGTTATGATGAAGAAAGATGAATGTTACAGGTTAGTAATTGACTAAACCTAGTCGAGATGAATTAACAGTCCGTTTTAGTTATATTAGTGCCAGACGCATAATCTCACTGTCGGTCGTTGGGATCACCAACCACGCGTGCATATAGTTATGTCGTTCTGCCTACAGTAATTCAGATTTACGGGACAAAGGACTGATATGCAAAGATAGCTAATTCAATATAGGATTCTAAATTATATATGTGATGTATTCATGATCAACGTACGATGTCTGAAAATGTGTAATAAATTGTTTTGGACTCAAAAAGGACTTATCACATTTATTGAGGTTGACTAGTTCCAACAGTTGTGATAGTCACAAGATTATACACCCATCTTCGCGTAATACACCATCAAGCACGATACAGAAAATAAAATGAATGAATTGATGCACTGGCCAATGGAAGCGGAAGCTTCCTTCGTTCAATGAAAAATCTTCAACGGTCACACATTTAAACAGAGGAGGTTTTTGCAACAGTGGTGACATTATATATATATAAGAAGAGAAGAAACACAACCCAACCTCTCCTCGCAACAGTGGTTGGCCATTGTTTGGGGACGAAAGAACAAAAAAAACGGAAAATTTTTTTTTTCATTGCACTCCGAAGGAATTGTTTACTTTCAATGAACAATCACGTGATATGCTAAATCGTGACCTGTGATGCAGATGCATAGTTACACAAAGCTGACGTCATACTATTGTGCGTACATGCTAGCAGATCAAACGACAACCTTCAACGCATTCCAAGTTTGATAAAAGATTACATGATCAAGAAGACCAGACGATGGAATACTGTTATCAGCCAACGAAGAGCAAACAGTACTAGGCATTAATCTAGTCCGTTGATGAACTTGACATCGCCGGAGCATTTTAAAGATAAGTCTAGTTTTTTGATTGTTGTCATTCAGATAACACAATACTGAGTCCATTTCGTCTGTGCAGGCATGTCTATTCTATTTTTCATATATCTATGTTATATCTGTTTTCACCGTTTGTGTTGTTCCTAATTCTTGGGCGGTAGTGCGGCGGATTGAAATCAATTCTATGGCTCCCTGGATGCCCGAACTGATTTTAATTGTTCCTTAAGGCCGTTAGTTAATTGCATTTTAACGAAGAACCCATCGATGGCTTTCCGATGATTTTTGTTCGTTCGTATTTGCAATTAATTGACCTTGCATGTTAGGTGTCTAGTCTAGTAATAACTGGGGTATTCTAGTGTATTTAGTTCCAATTTTTATTCATTTCTGTAATAATGTTCGTAATCTATAGTGTTATTCTGACCTTACTATCATTTAGTTTATACATTTTGTATAACCGTTGATGAGTCCATGTATACGTCACTAATTTTTGTGTACGCAGGTTAATTTTCTATTCAGTTCACTCTTTGATCTCTCACTTCCGGTTTATTCTACTTAGTTATAAATGCATTTTTATTGTGAAAATGTCTTCGTCGTATTGTAATACTGTTCTGTAATCCTTGGTTAACAAATTGTGTTGTTTGTCTTCATCTCATCCATTTATAATATAATATTAATACTATAATTTATTCATTAATGAGAGTGTAGATGAATATGATTAAATTTTTTATGAATTTTAAGGAGGAATTAGGGATTTTGCACCAATTTGCAGCGGTGGTCCAAGAAATGGGCAATGCACTTTATAGCTCATGATTATGGCATAATATACAATGATTAATTATTATAAATTTATAACATATTAAGACATATTAAATGTCAATTAGTACACTTTCTCAGTACTACAGTGTGAACTTAGTAAATATTAAAGATTAAATAACCTAATTATTTAGGGATAATACCCATAATTATTGAATACTAATATTAAGTGCATGATATAATTTCAGCATCTTAGATAAATAAATATCATAACTATTTATGATAGATATTAGTGGGTACATATAATATTTTTACAAAATATTATAGATTTGTTGAACTTATAAATAACAGTACAATAATATTGCAATTTCTTGTATTGATTATCCATACGTTGAGTAATTACAAATATATACATAGATTCTATTGGTGATTACTAGACATTAGTGATTGAATACTTAAATAAATTAACGTCATGAATGCTTACCTTGGATCATTTCATTAAAATTGGAAAAGATTGTAATAAAAAGGGAGATGCACTCCTGGAATTTGCGGAACAACAGCTTGCAAAATATAAGGCAGAGATGGAAGAACTTGAAAGAAAAGAGGCGGAAAAGAAAGCTATTGCTAAGGCAGAGAAAGAAGAATTAAGACAAGAAGAAGAAAGAAAGGTGGCAAGAGATGAAATCCTACGGATTGAAGAAGAGAATAAATTGAAACGACAGGAAATCGTACTGCAGCAAGAAATGGAATTGCAACGACTTAAATTGGAAACAGCAAAACTTCAGTCGCAAGGTGCTACAGCAAGCCAAAATGATAATGCTCAATCTGGATCTTCATCCAACCGACTTAAGGGCAATTATTACTTTAAGCTACCTCCATTCAAATTACACGTTGACGATTTATCATCATGGCTATCGCGCTTTGAGGATATATGCAAGGTCAATAACCTTGACAAAACTGCATGGGCACTTAAACTCAAGGAATTTCTGGATGGCGAACCTGCAAGTGCAGCACAAAATATTGATCCGACATTAGCCACAGACTATATTGCCATTAAGACTTTGTTATTGCGTCGATTCCACTTGAAAGAAGAGGCATGTGGATTACGTTTCAAAAGTTTGTTGCCAGATAATAATAAAGACTTTACAGGTTTTATTGCTAACATACGCAATACTTTTAACAGATGGGTTGAACTGGCAGGTGTCAACAAATCTTACGACAAGTTAGTTGATTTGTTATTAAGGGATAAAGTGTTATCTTCTGTCAGCCCACCGTTCTTTGTCTATCTGCAAGAACGTAAACCAGATACTATTGATGAGTTGGAAAAAATTTCATTAAATTACAGCACTGCGCATCCGAATGCGAACATTTCTAGCTCGTTGATAAGAGAACCTCTTCCTGTAGCCTCCAATATGGCTTATCACAGTAATAACAAACCAAGAACACACAGTGTAGACAGAAGTAAGTTCAAAGGAAACTATGACATTAATTTTCATAAGGGACGTAATAGTTTTAACAATGACTTTAATAGAGGAAGACCACAAAATAGAAATTATTCACCTCAGTCCAGATACAACAATAATCCACGTAACTCAAGTTATAATCGGTCATATAACTATAATAATTTTAATAATTGGAACTACAACAATAATTATAGCTCGAGACATCGAGATAACAGTTACAATAGGGGACAACGGGATAATTCAAATGATTATTCTCGTCATCGTTCTCATTCTCGTAGATCGACAAATTATAATCATAATACAGGGGCAGCCGTTACTAATGCTACAACCCCTGGGGTTCAGAGTTCACCCATTAATAACAGAATACAGTCTTCGTCTACATGTTATGCAATGAATTATAATGTGGCAAATAGTTGCCCAGAATGTAATCTTATATTTCAGAAGGCAAAAGAGACGGTTCTGAACTGTGGACACATTCTCCCAGAAGTCAGTCTGGCAGTCAATGACGGAACAGGCTCGCTGATCTTCAACAGAGGAAAAGTTAATGGATCCATCGTCTCAGTTTTAAGAGATTCTGGATCGACAACGATCGGAATCCGTCAATCACTTGTTCATCCTAATTGTGCAACTGGAGAACATGTCAGGTGCATGACTTTTGGAGGAACTATAGAATGTTATCCAACTGCTATTATACATATTAATACACCTTTTTTCACAGGCAACGTTAAAGCATGCATGTTAAGGAACCCAATTGCCGACCTTATGGTGGGATGCATACATGGAAGTAAGGATTGCACACCTGAAGAGATTATTGAATGGGGAAAAATAATCTATGCATCGGAAATGCAGTGATAACCAGAGCACAGACGAAACAATTAGAGACTATGGACACTGAAAAAAGTGAAACAGACAATCATGAAAATATTGAGGTTCATTCTTCGATTGACCGAGCATCCTTTGCTGCAAAACAGAAGGAAGACAGATCATTAAAAAATTTTTTTGCACTGGTCAATAAAGTTGACAATCTTGCTATGAACAATAATAATAATCATTGATTTATTTTTAAAAATGACATATTATTAAGATGTTTTATGGATAAAACTCAAGTAAGACAACAGGCCATGGTACCTTTTGCTTTTAGACGGTACATACTTCAACACGCACATGATTCTAAGTGCGCAGGTCACATGGGATATACTCGGACACGTTCTCGAGTATTATCTTCTTTTTTTTGGCCGGGAGTATCACGAGATATTTCACAGTACGTACGCTCCTGTACGATATGCAAGGACGTGAAAGCACGAGGAGCCTATCACACGGCGCCTATTCAGGCTTGTGACATATCTGTGAGACCGTTTGACAAGATGGCCATTGATATTATTGGCCCACTTTTACCATCAGCCAGAGAACATATATTTGTTCTCACGTGCATCGATTTATGCACATGATGGCCAGAAGCCATCCCATTGAAAACCACCACCACCACAGATGTAGCTGATGCACTACACCTGATCTTTTCTAGAGTAGGTTTTCCTAGGAAGCTTTTATCAGATCATCGATCTCAATTTATATCTGAGACTATGACAGAAGTAATGAAGACTTGGAATATAGATAGAAATCTCAGTAGCATTTATCACCCAATGAGTAATGGTGCAGTAGAAAGACTTAACCGCACACTCAAACAAATGTTACATAAAGTTACAGTTAACCATCCACAGGACTGGGACAGAGTACTCCCAGCCGTGTTATTCGCTTATCGAGAGGTGCCACATGAACAAACTGGCTTCTCTCCATTTCAATTAGTCTTTGGCGCTCCACAAAGAGGTCCTATGGGACTAATAAAAGACTTATTGATTGACTCAGAGATGACTCAGGATACCCAGTCATCCTATGAGTATGTAATTAATCTCCGGAATAACATTATTGATGCCTGCAAAACGGCAAAAGCTTCATCTGAGGCTGCTAAAGCGAAAGCTAGAACTTTCCAAAACAGCAGTAGACGATTACGTCAATTATTTCCAGGAGATCAAGCTTATGTGTTATTGCCACATAACGATAATAAGCTACTCATCTCGTGGAATGGTCCATACTAAGTTATCAATAAGATTTCTGATGTTGATTATGTCCTGTACATTAAGGGACATCACAAAATATTTCACATAAATATGCTCAAACAATTTCATACTCGTCCTGAACATCTACAAGCTATTTTTCATGAACTAGATGACACTTTCGTACCTACATGTCACTATTCTAATTTGTCTGTTATCCAGGAAGAAGAATCTTCTTTTCCTGAGGTACAGTTGGCATTACCTGTACTTGTAGTACATCCTACTGAATCTTGGCGGGACGTAACCATTTCTTCGTCGGTTACACCGCAACAGCATCAACATATTGCTGAACTTCTACAATCTTATCCAGATGTGTTGACCGACGTTCCAGGTCGCACATCATTCATTAGTCATGACATCACTCTTAACGATGATACTCCAATTCGGGTACATCCTTATTCTGTTCCTCTACACTTTCTTACTAAAACTATTAAGGAACTTGAACAGATGTTATCTTTAGGAATTATTGAAACTAGTAATTCCCCATTTTCTTCTCCATTAGTTATTGTCCGAAAGAAGGACAATAACATTAGACTATGCGTCGACTATAGAAAATTAAATGCACAAACTATAGTTTATAGCGAACCACATCCACTTCTCGACGACTTACTGCCACGTCTATCTACCGCAACTATATTCACTAAGATAGACTTAACTAAAGGTTATTGGCAGATACCACTAACCGAAAAAGCTAAATACTACACAGCGTTTTCCACTCCGCAAGGTCTATACCAGTGGAATGTTATGCCTTTTGGGCTTGTTAACGCTCCAGCTACCTTTGTTCGCATGATGCGACAGATTTTTTCAGGTAGACCAGACATCATTACATACATAGACGACATATGCTTATTTAGTTCATCATTTGAGGAACATTTTTCGGGTCTTAAATACGTTTTGGACACATTAAGAATGAATAATTTAACTGCTAAACCCACAAAATTACAAGTAGCGTTTCATGAAATAACTTTTTTGGGACACATCATTGGAGCAGGATATATTCAAACACTACCTAGTACGGTTTCTAAAATTTTAAACGTTTCCGTTCCTCAAACGAAGAAACAGGTTAGAAGCTTGTTAGGTCTAGTCCAATATTACAGCAGATTCGTACCTAACTTGTTGTGAACGGTGGTTTGGTTTTGATGGAGAGAAAGAATGTGGAGAAATGGTATGGATGGGTTTGGTTACAGATTGTTTGTCGTTGATGAAGGGAGATAAGATGTGTAAGCTTAGGCTTTGTCTTAAGGGAAGTAACTTAGAATTAAGTCCCTTACAGGTTTGAGTGAGTGAAAAAAAAAGTATGCACGAGAAAGTCGAGATGGGTAAACACATGTTAGGCGTGAACGAAGAATGTTGGAACGGGGTTTTTGACAGAGTCTGGTTTGAGACGCGCTAGGCGGAGGCAGGGAAAGGTGTTTCTCTCAAGTGTGTAGTTAGATATTGAACGTGCTCAGCGTAAGATTTGGTATTGTTGTATAAGATATATTCGGAGCACCAAAGTGTTTGTGTAAGAAAAAGTGTATTTCAAATGAAGAAACAACACCAGGTACGTTTTGACATTTTGATTTATAACTAGCGTATGTAGCTCAGCAGACCAGGTCTGAGCAGAGGACAGTAAACAGATGAAATCTTGGTAAAAGTGACAGCCCTGGCGGTTAAGGCCAGTTTCTCGTATAGAGATATAACAAGAAACATGGGAAAAGAAACAGAAAAGTAAATAAGCAGTACAGAAGAACGACAGGAAGTTCTGTCTGAATAAATATATGACATGTTCTATAGCTGGGACAAGTAATAGTAAGAAGACAAGCAAATGTATGTGAAAAATGGATACTGAGATTGTTTGAAACTGAAGATTGTATTTTGCAAGACTGCCAACCTTGAAGAGAAAGGTTGGGCATACCATTTTTACTCAGTTGTCAACGTATGTTAATAAAGTTCTACCATTGATATTTTCACTGCTGTTTTGAGTGGTATCGATTGATAAACAGTGGGTATGAAGAAAAAGTAGAGTCAGTCTGAGTGAAGGAAGTTTCTAGTGTTTACTTTACAACACACTATCTACTGAAAGGGCAGTGGTCCGAATCTTGCAATACCCATCCCCGTCGACATTTAGAAATGGTGCTCGTGACCAACCCTACAGTAGGCAGTAGCAAAGACAACAGATGACAGGGTAAATAAATGGTGCCAGTGACCAGCCCTACACTAGAATAGCTCAAGAAAGTTTTATAACTCAATGATAGTTCAAGAAACTTTTATAAAGCAAGACAGACTCCACTCAGATGTCAGTTTCGGCATCACATATTAGGTACGGTTGCGTCAAATATTTTCGTATCTAACACTACAACGGTCACAGAATATTTTGGTGCACCTAACCCTATACAAGATAGAGATTTAAAAGATTACAGACAGAAAGAAGGTCAAGTTCACTAAGAAGAAATTACACAGAAAGAAAGAATCCTGCGAGCGAAAAAACAAATCAAGACATAACAGAAGTCAAGTAAAGTGAAGCGACATAAAAAACAACGAAGTCTATCCAAAGCATCACGAAGGTCAAGTTCATTAAGAAGATACAAATCGAAGGAATCCTGCGAGCTGAAGAAATAAAGCAAGTCAACACAGAAGTCAAGACATCACGAAGGACAAGTGCACAAGAAGAATATAAAGAACAAAACAGTCTACATCATCCGACAACCGTCAGAATACAGGTACATGCATGAGATAACAATCTGAATGATCAACAGGCCCAACGCGCAAAAATAATACTATACAGCCGTATAAGACAAAAATTGTGTTGATTAATTCTGAAATACTGGAGGAGCAAGTGTGTATCCCAATCAAGGAAAACAGATTATGTAACACATAAACATTTAGAAACAAATTAAGTTAATTATTAGTGTAGTCAGTTAAATTATGAGAATTAGATTGATAATTGTTTTGTAACGCATAAGAATTATAAGTATTGTACACAGATATTGGTTAATAATTCTCTTACAGGTCAACCAAGAGATTTATATTAATTTTTTTACAGGTGTTTCTATTAACACTAACACTTACAGGTCAAGACAAGATGCAACAACAACAACAACTTACGGCGGGTTTAGATCCCAATGTGGCTGCTCTTGAGCAGGTAGCCAAGGCTATGACTGCCATTAGAAATGAAAGTAAGTTCCAGAATATCCGGAACAGTATAACACCATATGCAGGGAATCCTACTTTATGTAGAAAATGGTTGCTCGAGATACAAAAATATTGCACTTCGGTCAATATGGACCAAGGTGAGTACAAACAAGTTGCATATCTTTCCTCATGCGGGTTAGTAGTAGATTTTATAAGACGCAGGTTTGACACTGTCCCAGATGAGACATGGGAAGATTTTAAGAAAGAACTAATAAGAAGGTATGCACAAATTACGGATGCATCTTACGTGTGAACGATGCTGAGGAGCATGCAACAACAAGCACAGGAACCCATTCAAATGTTCAGCGACAGGTTGTTAAACCTAGCGGAAGAAGTTTTCTTGGGGCAACAAATTAACCAGCAAGAGGTGGAAAAACAGTTAGTGGGCATATTCGTCGATGGGTTGAATGGTATACCAATTAAATTACATCTCCTCAGGAAGGACCCACAGAACTTGTCACAGGCCATTGCACTTGCTACAGCCGAAGAGAACCTTAGAAGAAGACTGGACCTCAGGCTTGGTAGAGTGGTTCCATGTGAAGAAACACAGGAAGAACCTATGGAGATAGGACATTGTCAACAAAGAAGGATAGAAAGACGAGGGAGAGGAAGGGAAACGTTTTATAGGTCAAGACAGGTAGACCGCGAGCCAATCGTGTGTTATGCTTGCAATAGGCTGGGACATAAACAATTTGAGTGTAATTACAGACCACTACAGCCGCAGCACTCAGTACGAAGAGTTGAGACCGGTAATCCGACACGCACTAGACACACAGAAGCCTTGTCCGGTAACTGTACTCAATTCACTGGTCACAACAATACTCAAAATAATTACAGATACAACCCGGGCGTCACAAATATTCGTGACAGAGTCCGACACACAAATATTTACACTCAGGGTACAGACGGATCAGCTCACTATGTGAGTGTGGTAAATAGGTCTCAACAACATAGACAATGGGCCAGAGTACATCATCATAGGAATTGGTTTGACAAGGGAGGACGTCAAAAACAAACATGTCAAGAATACAGGAATAGGAAGATGAATTGGGATGGTTCAGTTATAAACAGGAACAAATATGAAAGGAGAAATATATGTACAGATCGCGAAATTGGGAAATGGAAATGTAACCAATATCAATATAAACAGGGACATAATAGAACATGGAATAACAGGGACAGGACACTCCCGACTTTCAACAGCAACTATGGATCAGGACATTGGGACAGCGTGAATAGGAGAAGAACTAGAATAGATTTGAGGAATTTTGTTGGAGACATCAGAAGAGGAGTCAAAGACAAGAAAATACAAATAAATGAAATTGAAAAACAAGAAAGAAAACAACGTATCCCTAAAAGAAGACAAGTAGCAACAGCAATCGAGCTAGCCCATAAACCAGACCCTTGCTCATGTATTGTCGAAATACACGGAAGGAGATATAGAGCATTGGTAGACTCAGGGGCTACTGTAAGCCTTATTAGGTTTGGACTTTATAAACAGATACGAGGCGTAGCTCAATACAGAAAGTCACAAAATACACTTACCTCGGTGTCAGGAGAAAACCTGAAAGTGATGGGAACAGCTATGGTACAAATGACAATTGGAAATACGATCAGGGAACATACGTTCACCATAGTGAAGGGTATGACGAGAAATATCATACTAGGACGTGATTTTCTGGTAAAACATAGGGCTCAATTACATTTTGATACTCACCAACTGAAGATAAATGGCGAATACATCAGGTTACAAGACGACATATACATAGCGTCCATAATCCGAAACAAAACAACAGTTACGCTGCGACCGAATGAAGTCGGTATTGTTCAAGGCAAGTTGAAAAGATCCCCATATTTCAACCAAGGACAAACGGTCTTAACACTTGACTGGGAAGATGGAGATATACTAGATGAACCCGGACTAGAAATGGTAGAAGGAATAGTACAAATTGGAAAAAGACAACAATTTCCAACGATGATTATAAACACCACGGGAAAAACAGTTAGAATACCAAGAGGATTTGTATTAGGAAGGGTACAACTGATGGAAGGTCAGGAAGGAAATATGGAATACCAAGAAAAGCACCAAATACAAGAAACAATGAAAAATAACGACGCGCATCAGAGACAAAATCCAAAACCACAACCAGTTAGTAACATAGAAAGTCAACAATGGGGAATATCAACGAGAAACCACGTGATAAACGCAGTATACGGAAACAGTGCAGGTGCACTATACCGGGAAAAACAAACAGGAGAAGGAAAATCATGGACACCAGATCGGTATTCACAGGACGAAAACAACAGTCGGAAAAAATTCCAGGACAGAATAAGAGAAATACAGAAGCAGATCAAAGTACATCCCCAACATGACAAAATTCTTCGCAAGTTTATATTGCATAATCATGACGTGTTTGCTCTCACCGACATGGAGTTAGGAAGGACGCAGACGATACAAATGGACATCGAGACAGAGCCAGGAAAAGTTGTAAACATGAAACCATACAGAACTCCGCTGAAAACTAGACAAATAGTGGAGAAGGCAATACAGGAGATGTTAGACGCTGGGGTCATTCAGAGATCGCGGTCAGAATGGGCGTCCCCAATAGTAATAGTTACAAAGAAGAACGGTGGTCACAGATTTTGCTGCGACTACAGAGCGTTGAATAGCATCACTAAGACCGTAACACACCCCATCCCTAGAATAGACGACATTCTAGCGCTATTGGGAAAGTCAGAATGGTTCACTACCCTGGACGCCAGATCTGGTTTCTGGTGTATACCATGGACGGAAGAAGCTAAGAAGAAAAGCACGTTCTGTACGCATGTGGGAACGTTCGCTTGGAATGTTATGCCATTTGGGCTCAAAAGTAGTCCCGCCACTTATATGGTGCTAATGGACGAAGTCCTTAGTGGGATGCAGAATTTTGCCATGGCATACATAGACGATATTCTTGTACACACGTCAGGGTCAGTTCAGAATCACCTACAGCACGTGGAGAAAGTCTTCAACAGATTAAGAAGTCATAAAGTCAAATTGAAATTGACTAAATGTAATTTCCTTCAACGGGAAACCAAGTATCTAGGCTTTCTGATAAACAAGGATGGAATCAGACCGGACATAGACAAAGTCAAGGCCATTAGGGAGATGCCTCCACCAGTGAATGCCAGACAAGTACGCGGGTTCTTGGGAACGTGTGGATATTTTAGGAAACACGTGATTAACTTTACACGAGCAGCAGAACCGCTAATCAACTTAGTGAAGAAATATGCCCGATTCAAATGGACAGAGGAATGCCAAAGGGCTTTTGATTATCTCAAAGAAGCCTTAACAGAACTCCCGTTTTTGGCACACCCAGACCCGGATAAGACATTCATCTTATACACAGACGCTTCTGGTACAGCGTTGGGAGCGTGTTTGGTTCAACCTGCAGAAGATGGAGAACCACAGATGATACCTAATGTTGGGAATGAGAAACCTATTGTATTTCTCTCCCATAAGTTCAACAAATCTCAGATGAAATGGGCCGCTATTGAGAGAGAAGCATTCGCAATATACTATGCCATACAAAAATTAGACTATTATCTGAGAGGAACTTCCTTTATAGTCAGGACAGACCATCAACCACTGCGCACATGGCTCACCAAGTAGTGTCGGAACAACCCCGGAAGTTGCAAACCTGGGCGTTAAATCTACAGAACTACGACGTGACCATCGAATATATAAAAGGAAAAGATAACTCTTGTGCAGACCTTTTATCCCGTATACCATACAACGATGGTCCAGAAAAATCAGAACAAGATGTAACACCAGAGATTAGCGAACACTTCAGACAAATAAGTGTTATAAACTCGAATCGCAACCAACAACAGATGGATGCAGAACTGGAAGAAGAGGGAATAGAACAAGTGGATATCATCGAAGGGTTTGACCTCCTCACAGAACAAGCAAAGGATTCCACATTAATCAATCTTAGGAAAAAAATTGAACAAGGAACTAGGGAAGCAAGACATTTTATCATTAATGAACATGATAAAATAGTGGAGTTCGTAGATCCAAAAGGGGATGGAGTTCCAAAAAACTACATTCCTAGCCACCTGGTTAAGAGGGTGTTGGAGGAGTTACATGATAATAACGGCCATTTTGGAAGGGATAAAACGCTAGAAGCAATTAAAGCACGGTATTATTGGCCGACGCTATGTAAGGATGTTATACAACATGTGCAAGGATGTTTAACATGCAAGACAAGAAATATGGCTGAAGTTAAGTGCCCAATACAAAGGATGGATATTCCCAAATACACCATGGAGAAAGTCAGTATTGACATCTCAGGACCATATCCCAGAACACAGTCGGGATGCGAGTACATTATACATATTGTAGACATGTTGTCCAACTGGCCAGAGTGCTATGCAGTGAGGGAAGCGAAAGGAAAAACCGTGGTGAATATAATGATGACATACTTTATACCTCGACATGGTTGCCCGTATACTATTGTCACGGACAACGGGAAACAGTTTACAGGGAATGAGTTTCAAAGTTTCCTCAGGGAGATGAATATACAACATATAAAAACCTCTCCATATCATCCTCAGAGTAATGGGAAAAACGAACGCCTCCATGCTACAATACATAATATAATAGCGAAGTACATACATGACAGAGGTGGTGATTGGGATGTGCGTCTTCCACATGCACTACAAGCAATCCGGTCTAACACGAACGACTCCACCAGATTAGCGCCTTTCTACATGCTATATGGCAGAGAACCCGTACTACCAATGGACACGTTGTTGACACCTAGAAGGAAATACTACGGTGAAAGTCATATGGAGAATTTAATGATGCATAAACATATAGCACACAAAATGGCAGTCAGAAACACAGAAGTAGCAGCAGAGAAGAGACGGAATAATGCGAATAAAAACGCGACACTACAAGTGTTCAATCCAGGAGAGATAGTGTGCTACAAGATGCAAGTAAGAACAGGCAAGTTCAAAGACAAATGGGACACCGGATGGAAAGTCTTAGAGAGGCTTTCACAGACCACATAACAGATTGGAAAAGGAAGGCAAATAAAAAGGGTATATGTACAACATCTCCGGAAACAGGAAAATGACCAAATCGTTCTTCCCCAGAGAGATCCTACAAAGAGGACAGCTCATTTTGTAAAAATACCAGGAGAGAGGGAGGGAGACAAAACACACACGCCCAACAACACACCAAAGGGTTTACAAAAACAGGCTACAAACAATAATACACAGAAAAGATCAGGAATAGGTAAAGGTATAAAACCGAAGGACAGTGACTGGAGTGTAACTACGAGAGGAGACAACTGGGTAGTCCAAATGACTAAGAGCGACGAGGAAATAGATATTATTTCCAGTGAGATCATAGATAGCGACGGCAGTAGACCAACACTAGCGCGGGAACAGATTGTGCACAAGTCCATGCAGAACCGGGAACAACATCTGATCGGTTAACCCCAAACCCCCAAATCTTACACAGCGAACAAGAGGAGATGGGCACATATAGGCCAGAAATCTTACACAGCGAACAAGAGGAGAGGGGCACATATAGGCCAGAGGAAGACAGGATACAAGTATGGCAGGATACAGAGAGTAAACAGTACAATGGGATTCTAGAAGATACGACAGGAATAAGGAAACAATGGAATAATATTGAAACAGAAATAGATGCACCGTACAAACATACGAGAGCTGCAGAACAAAGAAACAGAGCACAGGAGCAGCAGCTATTGAAACAAAAGGAGCAACAGATAGATACTAAACAACAAAGTGGTGCAAGTCAAACTCAGAATATAGAGGACACATCAGCTAAAGATTCAGATACGCAGGAAGAGATGGAAGAAGAAAATATAAGAGGGATGAAGAGACAGCGGTCGTCATCATCAGACGATTCAGAGGATTACAGAAGGCGTCTAGCAAAGTTGAGACATGTAGAAGAGGTCAGACTAAAGAGGAAGAATAAAGTAAGAAATAGTAGTGTAGCGGAGATGAAGGACATACGGGCAATTGTTCAATATATGGACAGGAAATTTGAAGAATTGGAAAAGGAGAAATATAGTCATAGAGAAGTGCAAGAAGAACAAGACAGAAAGACCAAGGGAACGGGTCAATGGGATATAGACAGTGTCGACCAGGGAAGGTCGAGGAAAAACAAAGAGGAAGATGGAAATAAAGATAAAACAAAAATAGAACAGTTAACTGCACTGTGTGCAGATTTAGAGAGGAAGTTGGAAGAGTTAGAAAGCAAACAGGATATGAATAGACAGACATCAGAGAAAAAGGAAGATATCACAGCACCTTGGGCAGGGGATGATGGAAGGGAAGCCATAGAGAAGGCGACGCAGAAAGTAGAAGAAGTTAAGAAACATGAAAGTAGTAGAAGTGCAGATCGACGAGAATACCGATCTAAGAGTAGAGATACTGAGGAGACAAGTAGGGATACGGGTCGAAGAGAATACCGATCCAAGAGCCGAGAGGGTAGTAATAGGAGAAATACGAGTCGAGGAGAATACCGATTCAAGACTAGAGAGAGCGAGGAGAATAGGAGAGATAATAGTAGAGAAAGAAGGAGAGATACGGGTCGACGGGAATTCCTATCCAAGAGTCCAGAGGGACTAGATACACAGAGAAATAGAACACATACAGATCGAGGGGATTACCGATCTAAGAGCCGAGAGGCTAGAAAGGAGGAAGAGAGAGGAAATACGGATCGAAAGGAGTACCGATCCAAGAGCCGAGAGGCTAGAAAGGGAGATAGAAATAGGAGTAGTAGTATGAGAGATACTAGGAGTACAGGTCGAGGTAGCGACAAATTAAAGAGTACAGGGAGTACGAGAAGGGAAGAAATGGAAGGTAGAGGGAAATCGAGGCAAACGGTTGCCGGAGTAAGAAGTAAGGAGGTCGAGAGAAACTCGAGAGATACACGAGATACAGAGGTGGAGAGGAAGCAAAGTGTTGACGAGGTTAGACGAGAAAAGGAGACTCAAGATTTGGATAAACAGATAGAGTTAGAAGCGTTTAGAGCCAGAGAGGCTAGGATGATGGAGATGCTAAAATTGATGAATAAGTTAGCATAGGAGGAGGCTATGGGAGGAGACATAGCATATGTTATATGGAACAAGATGGCGGCGGTTGCTAGTCTTAAAAAGACAAGTATGATTGGTCCATACCGCACTTAAGAAGTAAACTAGGTACACCTGACCAATAGCGTACTGCAGTAGAGGAGACGAGGGAAGGAGATGTAAGAAGTAGATTAGAGGCCATGGTAGTATGGCGGAAATTATATGAAACGCCGTGGTGACGACGGCAGGAATAGTGCAGACTGAGATTTTGGTGAGGCCGTGGAGGAGGACGGCAGTTATGGAGCAATATGAGGTATGGAGGTACGGAGTAATATGGGGGTGGAGATTTTGAGGAGGCCATGCAAAAGGATGGCAGAAACATGGAATATTATGGTAAAATGGGAGAAATATGGAGTTATATATTCTGAGCAGTCGTAGAGGAAGACGGAAGGAATAATAGAAATTTTGAGATTTTGAGAAACCGTTAAGGAGGACGGCGGTTGTATGGGGTTTTCTGGGAGAAATATGGAGAAATAAGGGAAAATGAGATTTTGGGAAGCCGTGGAGCAGGACGGCAGAAAGATGGAGAGATATGAAGTATTATGGAGTAATATGGAGACTGAGATGTTGAAAACGTAGAGGAGGACGGCAATGATGATGAGAGGTGTTGGGAGATGGACGGAGTTGTGGTTGAGAAATTGGACAGCACAGTTCCAGAGAGGGAACGAGAGGTAGAGGAGATTTTTTTTTTTTTTTTAAAGGAGAAAATTGCAGCGGGAGTCTAGTTGTTTGGAAACTAGATGCAATCGTTCTACACTGAACATAAAAGTGAGCTGAGTAGGTCCGAACGATGGACTACTGCAGTGGTGGAAGAGAAGAGGAAAGAGGCAGGGAAGCCATAGATTAAGGGAGAGAGACGTAGATGGGAGGAATGGAGAAGTCACAGAGAGGAGACGAAAGGGAATTACGAGACAACTAAAGGAGTATTGGAGAAACTATAGAGAATATGGCGGTAGATGAGGGCCATAGGGAAATGGCGAAGATATAGAGAAAATTGGATAATTAGAAGTGATAATCTAGAGGGAGCTGACAACGGAGTTGAGGAAGATGCAGATTTTTTTTTCGGCAGTTGCCAGAGTCTGGTGAAGACTTTGTGGGAAGCGAGGCTTCTCCAAGTTATAAGAAATAGAGAGTTATAGGGAGACAAATAAGAAAGAATAATAAGACAAGAAAGAATAAGGAAATGAGAATATAGGACATGAATAATTATGTAGAGGAAACAGTACACAATTGTATATGGTTACGGGTTTCTTTTAACCACAAGGGAAGATGGAAATGAAATGTAGATAACGTAGGAAAGATATGCAGCTAAGTAGAACGATTAATGAAATAGGCAGAAATTCAAGATAATTCGCATAGGCGGGATAATAAACTTGGGAGTAGAGATAAAAGGGATGGTAAATGACTAATGAAGTTAGAAAGGTCTAGTAAGAGTCGTAAAGGAGCAAACGACAAGGTGTAATATGAAAGGAATTGCATTATGTACAAGTTGTAACACGAAAAGAGTTGTATTCAGTAAAATGTATAATATGAAAACAATTCCATGATGGAAAATGTATACTATGAAATGGAAAATGTAGACAGGAAGATGAGTGAGGTTGATTAGAAGTGGAGAATGGTGGGTCTCATTGGGACAGATGTTGAGGAAGAAAGGGGTGGAATTGGTAGTAGAAGAGGGAAGGAAGAGAGTGAGTGGAGATTTTTCGGGAAATTTTCTCTGTGAGAGAAATTTTTTTTAAAGGGGGGGTGGGGGGGGGAGATGTGTGAACGGTGGTTTGGTTTTGATGGAGAGAAAGAATGTGGAGAAATGGTATGGATGGGTTTGGTTACAGATTGTTTGTCGTTGATGAAGGGAGATAAGATGTGTAAGCTTAGGCTTTGTCTTAAGGGAAGTAACTTAGAATTAAGTCCCTTACAGGTTTGAGTGAGTGAAAAAAAAGTATGCACGAGAAAGTCGAGATGGGTAAACACATGTTAGGCGTGAACGAAGAATGTTGGAACGGGGTTTTTGACAGAGTATGGTTTGAGACGCGCTAGGCGGAGGCAGGGAAAGGTGTTTCTCTCAAGTGTGTAGTTAGATATTGAACGTGCTCAGCGTAAGATTTGGTATTGTTGTATAAGATATATTCGGAGCACCAAAGTGTTTGTGTAAGAAAAAGTGTATTTCAAATGAAGAAACAACACCAGGTACGTTTTGACATTTTGATTTATAACTAGCGTATGTAGCTCAGCAGACCAGGTCTGAGCAGAGGACAGTAAACAGATGAAATCTTGGTAAAAGTGACAGCCCTGGCGGTTAAGGCCAGTTTCTCGTATAGAGATATAACAAGAAACATGGGAAAAGAAACAGAAAAGTAAATAAGCAGTACAGAAGAACGACAGGAAGTTCTGTCTGAATAAATATATGACATGTTCTATAGCTGGGACAAGTAATAGTAAGAAGACAAGCAAATGTATGTGAAAAATGGATACTGAGATTGTTTGAAACTGAAGATTGTATTTTGCAAGACTGCCAACCTTGAAGAGAAAGGTTGGGCATACCATTTTTACTCAGTTGTCAACGTATGTTAATAAAGTTCTACCATTGATATTTTCACTGCTGTTTTGAGTGGTATCGATTGATAAACAGTGGGTATGAAGAAAAAGTAGAGTCAGTCTGAGTGAAGGAAGTTTCTAGTGTTTACTTTACAACACACTATCTACTGAAAGGGCAGTGGTCCGAATCTTGCAATACGACTCACGGCTACATTGTCATCTATCACGGCTGTTTTATCATCTTTATTAAAAAAGGACATGCCAGTGAAGGTGACATGGACTGGTGAGTGTAATAAAGTATTTCTTAATATTATTGATATTTTTTCACACCCACCGATTTTGAGACTACCTGATGCTTCCAAAAAGTTTATTCTCCGCACAGATGCGAGTAATTACGGAATTGGCGCATGTTTGCTCCAATATCATGACGACATCCTCCATCCATCTTTGTATGTCTCACGGAAACTGAAACCGCCAGACGTGAAATACTCCACTGTCGACCGCGAATTGTTGGCAGTTGTATGGGCGATAACAAAGTTGGAGAAATTTCTGCTGGGAGCCCCATTCGTGGTCCAGACAGATCAGAAAGCCGTAGCATCACTACGACGGGCGAATCATAAAAGTCCAAAGCTCACAAGATTCGCTATTCTACTTCAGCCTTTTGATTTCTCCATCGAGTACATTACAGGATCAGAGAACGTCTTGGCAGATACTCTCTCTAGAAACCCTTCTGATGTCGAGTCATGAACAATAATAACGTCGCAGAAACTTACCCAAAAGACACAGCACTATCGTTGCTTTTCGACATAGAAAGGAACCATTGCCTACAATACACGTATCTGCTCACTAAAGACATGTTATATATGAAATGAACGAAATCAAGTGACACTATGTTCGTATTTACGCCAGGACTTTGCTTGGTGTCCATTCATGATAAAACTATTTAAAACAATTTGGTGAATCAAGTGAAAATAACTGAAATTCTATCGAACTAATTCAGTATGTGACATGAACTATTGTCAAGAACGTCGATACTTATGAATTGGAACACTTAAACATTTTTTCTAATTGAAATTCACAAGGATCAAGCCTACGGATGGATCATCATATCCAACGTTAATTAATTTTAATTAAGTCGTTGAAATAATGGAAATTAAAATGAACTGTGAGATAAATATGAAAAAAATGAAATGAAATTTGGAAAAAATGAAAGAAAGAAAAAAAAAAAAAAACTCACATGATTCTTAGATAATATTATTGGATGTAACTATTATATTATATAGTTAATAATTATGTTGACACATTACATACTACATTATTATTTAATTGGTTAATTTAGATAGATATTAACAACTTAACACTAAACTTAATTAATGTCCAACACACATAACTAAGTTAAATTTATACATTATTTTCTTTCTCTACTTTATTTCTCATTTATTTATTTCTCTCTTTAACATCTTCTTTCATTTTTCTTGCATTAGATTTTCAACAACTTTATTCTTATTACACACTCAGTATAATTAATTAGTTTAATTTTAATTCTTTAGATTAGTTTGACGTGACATTTCATTGCGACATATTTTAAGTTAATTAATTAATTAGATATCAACATTAGACATTCTCTTTTAGTTCATATAAAATTTATGTATAACATTTATGTATAATATGATCATTAATATATTAGATGACTGTTAGTTAGTCGACATGACCACGACACTGTTCTAGACAGAACATCGTAGGCCATATGTCGCATTTTTGTTAAATTTTTGATATTATTCATTAAGATAGGTTTTTGAAAAGAAAAAAAAAATCTATCGAATAGATTTTTTTTCCCCCGGTGGACAGGGAATTGTTACGGTAGTTTAATTGGCATTGTCTGCTAGAGGTTAGCAGCATGCGATTTTAGGGGTTACAACGTTTAATGTAATGTAAAAATATTATTAGCCTATTGAACGCTGTGACGTTTCAGCGTTGGTAGTCACGCACCGTGACCAAGAGACGGGACCCTTTCTTGAATGACCGTCGAACTGAGAAGACGTGTCCTTGTAGTCTTATAGTGTCGGGCATGGAGTGCCACACAGTTATATTGTATTTTATTATGGATATGGGTCAGTCCACTGTTATGATGAAGAAAGATGAATGTTACAGGTTAGTAATTGACTAAACCTAGTCGAGATGAATTAACAGTCCGTTTTAGTTATATTAGTGCCAGACGCATAATCTCACTGTCGGTCGTTGGGATCACCAACCACGCGTGCATATAGTTATGTCGTTCTGCCTACAGTAATTCAGATTTACGGGACAAAGGACTGATATGCAAAGATAGCTAATTCAATATAGGATTCTAAATTATATATGTGATGTATTCATGATCAACGTACGATGTCTGAAAATGTGTAATAAATTGTTTTGGACTCAAAAAGGACTTATCACATTTATTGAGGTTGACTAGTTCCAACAGTTGTGATAGTCACAAGATTATACACCCATCTTCGCGTAATACACCATCAAGCACGATACAGAAAATAAAATGAATGAATTGATGCACTGGCCAATGGAAGCGGAAGCTTCCTTCGTTCAATGAAAAATCTTCAACGGTCACACATTTAAACAGAGGAGGTTTTTGCAACAGTGGTGACATTATATATATATATAAGAAGAGAAGAAACACAACCCAACCTCTCCTCGCAACAGTTAGTTGTTGGTTATATTGTGTCGTCCACATAATCAGTTGTTGGTTCTATTGTATCGTCCACACATAGTCAGTTGTTGGTTATATTGGGTCGTCTACACATAGTCAGTTGTTGGTTATATTGTGTCGTCCTAATATAGTCAGTTGTTGGTTATATTGTGTCGTCCTAATATAGTCATTTGGTGGTTATATCGTGTCGTCAACATATATAATCAGTTGTTGGTTATATTATGTCGTCTACATATAATCAGTTGTTGGTTATATTGCGTCGTCTACATATAGTCAGATATCGGTTGTACGAGTATTGTGCCGTCCACATATATTCAGACGTTGGTTATATTGTGTTGTCTACATATAGTCAACTCTTAGTTATATTGTGTTGTCTACATACAGTCAGTTGTTGGTTATATTGTGTCGTCTACATGTAGTCAGTTGTTGGTTATATTGTGTTGTCCACATATAGTGAGGGATTAGTTATATTGTTTCGTCAGCATTTAGTAAGTTGGTGGTTATATTGTGTCGTCTACATATAGTCAGTCGTTGGTTATATTGTGTCGTCTAACTATTGTCAGTTGTTGGTTATATTGTGTCGTCTACATATAGTAAGTTGTTGGTTACATTGTGTCGTCTATATATAGTCAGTCGTTGGTTATATTGTGTCGTCTAACTATTGTCAGTTGTTGGTTATATTGTGTCGTCCACATATAGTAAGGTGTTGATTATATTGTGTCGTCCATACATAGTCAGTTGTTGATTATGTCGTGTACTCCACATATAGTCATTTGTTGGTTATATCGTGTCGTCAACATATAGTCAGTTGTTGGTTTTATTGTGTCGTTTACATATAGTCAGTTGTTGGTTTTATTGTGTCATCTACATAAAGTCAGTTGTAGGTTATATTGCGTTGTCTACATATAGTCAGATGTTGGTTATATTGTGTCGTCCACATATAGTCAATTGTTGGTTATTTTGTGTCGTCTAAATTTAGTAAGTGTTGTTTATATTGTGTCGTCTACATATAGTAATTTGCTAGTTATATTGTGTCGTCTACATATAGTCAGATGTTGGTTATATTGCGATGTCTAACTATTGTCTGTTGTTGGTTATATTGTGTCGTCTACATATAGTCGGTTGTTGGTTATATTGTGTCGTCTACATATAGTCAGTTGTTTGTTATATTGTGTCGTCCACATATACTAAGTTGTTGGTTATTTTGTGTCGTCCACATGTAGTCAGTTGTTTGCTATATCGAGTCGTCGACATGTAGTCAGTTGTTGGTTATATTGTGTCGTCCACATATTGTCAGTTGTTAGTTATATTGTGTCGTCTACATATAGTCAGTTGTTGCTTATATCGTGTCGTCTACATATAGTCAGTTGTTGGTATGTTACATCATGATTAACTTGGTTATATCAACTTTTTCGTGTTAAACTATGATTAACTTGATTATGTGAATTTTCCTGTGTTACATCATAAATAACTAGACCACACAAACTCGATTGAGCTACATCACGATTAACTTGATTATGTAAACTTTCTTGTGCTACATCATAACGAACTAGATCAAGTGAATTTTCTTGTTGGTCATTATTGTGATGGAGTAGTCCTATCTTTCGTCGGTCTTTTACCTTTTTCATCATCGTTTTCGTTCTATTTCTCAGCTATGTTGTCTATCAGCATTTTTTACTCACACCTGGTGTATGTCACCGTGAGGTTTGGTAGGATAATAATTTGGTTTTGTTGAAACAGGGGTGCATAGAAAATGGTTTGGGAAATTTGAATAATTTGGGAAAAGGGCTATTAGTTCTAAAGATGGGACATAAAAGATTGTGCACTTATGCTTAGAGGGAAAGGGAGAGAATCCCTTAGAGCTGAGTCTCTGTAAAATAAGGCTAGCTTACTCTTAGTTAGTTTCTAGAGGTAGACAGTTGTGGTTTACAAGATTTGCATATTAGTATTTTTCTAGTAGATTTTAAGTAAGGGAATATAGCCTTTGAGAATAAACTACTAAGGGAGATAACTACAAATAATAGCGCCCCTTGCAGATTAAGGGAACGAAGAGCTAAACAAACGCACGAGAAAAATGTGAGTAAGATGTAAACAGTCATGGAACGAAGCTCACTGACTTACTAGCGGGGAATGAACCGTGAGTTTGTGATCGGTGAGTGAACTGAACAATGGACCAATCAGATGACTCGAAAACAAGATCGGATAAAGAGACAATGAATTGAAGGACAAAAGAAATTAGTCCTGGCTGAAAATTTGAAGTGGCAAGACATGAAATTGCCGGGTGTTCAAGAAACGAACCTGTGGGTGACAGTTGTTCGTGATGAACCAAATAGATAGCTTTAGCCTGAATTAGCGGTAGCAATTCGAGGATAATAGAATGAACTGTGTTATAAGTCTAGGGCTAGAGTAGAGATGAAAGTAGGATGTGATAAGTAATGGAATTCTGATTGATGGTAAGATTGACTTTTGACTTTTATTATATTATGCAAGATGAAAAGAAGAACCTAATGCAGAATCTTAGTCAACCTGGTATCTGAAGATAATGCTGCTCATATTTAAGGGAGATGTCAACAAGAGAGAACATTGAAGACGAACTATATTATGTCTGAATTATATGAATAGAGAGAATGTTTCTCAGAAATACTGTAAATACATTAGTTGAAGATAATGCTGCTCATATTTGAGGGAGCAATCATCAGGAGAAAACATTACAGTGGATGCTCGGCTAAGACAAAGTGGTTAACTTTGGTTGAGTAAAAAGCCAGGAAAGGCAAATATGTCTGGTATATAATACAAAAGAAACATTTCCACAACCAAGAGTAAATAAGTAAATAGTTTGAACTACACTGACTCCCATTGATGGAGATAATGCGCTCTCTCATGTCATCGTAAGTATCGAGGCTGCCACAGGAGTATTTGATATTGGTTGATAATTTTTTGCAGGTGTAAATTGTGATATAAGAATGATGTACTTGAGGGAGTCAAAGATGACTCAGTTGAGATAGAAGAGAAAGAATTTAGGTGAGCTATGCACATAGACTAGTATGAGATCCCACAGGAAATGCAAAAATAAATACTCTGAAATAGTTGATTCAACAGAGTAGTGGGCCTTAAGACTTTTGAATGGGAGAATTTTGTCCGATGAAATATTGATGGAAGTTCATGGATATCAAATTATGTAAATAAAACTGTTTTATGTCGAATTACCTCACTTACGTTGCCTTGATATGTGAAAAGGTTGAAGAGTAGAAGTATGAGAAATGGGTAAGCACAAATACCTTAGGGAGTAAAACCACTAATACGAATCAGTTGCTAAACAACAACTAGGAGGGAAGAACGAAGCCTGGTAAGAAGGAAGACGAACCACATCTCATCCAAGAACATCCACCTCTGGCGGAAAGGGCCAGTAAGAGAGATAGTCTCACTTGGAAGATAAGCAGAAGAACTAGACAGACAAGTTGAATAGGGTTAAACTAGGCCTGCCTCAGTCCACCTAGTTAATAGACAATTAGCAGACCCTGCACTGTCAAACATTGCTAATTTGGCGCCGTGACCAGTTCCCGGTTCATCACCACCACCGACACTGTGACAATGCTAATTTGGCGCCGTGACCACTCCTCCTACAGCGACAACATGGCTACACCACCCCCTGATGAAACATATCAACAACATTAACAACAGCCTATATAAGCCATTACCAACAGAACAAGAATCCTACAGAAAAACATAAATAGCTGAGTTGAAGAGACATTGAAACATGGAGAGTTGTTCGAGAACCATAGAGAACAGAAAGAAGAGAATAGCAATGAGAGACTTCGCTTCAGAGTTAAAGCACTGTAGAAAGTACACAGTCGATTTCCCTTGGATAAGAATAGTAGACGGATTGGTTGCAAAAGTTTATAAGATTGAAATAAAGGATATTGTTGAAATTAAGCTACAACCATTGACAGTGAAAGAAGGGAGACCAAAATTAAATTTGAAAAAACGAACTGAACCTACAGTTACTAGAATGGAACCTCAAACAAAGAATGTCGCAGTGCAAACGGATGACAGAAGTAAGAAAAGTCTAATCCCAGTCAGGGTAAAGTCAAGACAAGTTATGGATGACTTACCTGATTTGTGCAGTGTTGACATGGTCGATAAGATAGAAAAGCTGACATCTGAAGAAAGAGATGTGAAGAATGACAGTGAAATCATGAAGCTAGGTACATTCTTGTCGATGCTATGAAGTCAAGCACAGAAATGTAAGAGATATAAACAATGCGGAAAAGTCCATCAAACAATTGCTAATATTTCCGAGCTAGAGACTGTTAATGGTATGCTGAACAGTCTAGTGTCAAAAGGAATAGGTGTTCTAGAAGACATAAAGACATTACTTATGACCCAGATGGGAAAGTCAAGTCAAAGTAACAAGAATATTATTGATAACGCACAACAAAGTAACATTCAAGATCAATTACAAGATGAGAAACAAGAAGCTGTCACATGCAAAAATCCAGAAAGAACTGACCTGAATGTGCAAAGTCATATACCGGTTCCAGAGTTGAGCGACGTTCCCTTAGATAGTGGATATTCAAGAAATAACAGCGAATATGACACAGATGAAGGGAAGGACATTGGTGAGGAACAAAGCAACAATTCTGATCAACTACCAGATGCTGTAAGACGCCTCACTCGCTGTAGAGAGAACTCAGAAGAAGAAGAAGATATTCCGCCAACAGAATTGAGAGAAAGATTGAGATCCAGAGACAACCGCCTACACGAGAGAGATAGTACTACGCCACTATCTGCACATGATGAAGAACCTGAAACATCTGATCGGTTAACACCAACCCCCCAAAGTTTATACAAGGAACAAGAGGAGATGGGCACACATAGGCCAGAGGAAGACAGAATACAAGTAGGGCAGCATACAGAAAGTGAACAGTTCAGTGAGATTCTAGAGAATACAACAGCAATAAGAAATGAATGGAACAGTCTGATAATGAAATAGATGCACCATACAAACACACAAGAGCGGCAGAACAAAAGAGCAGAGCACGGGAGCAACAGCTATTGAAACAAAACGAGCAACAGATAGAGATTAAACAACAAAGTGGTACAAGTCAAACTCAAAACATAGAGGACACATCAGCTACAGATTCAGATACTCAAGAAGAGATGGAGCAGGAGAATATAAGAGGAAAGAAGAGACAGAGGTCGTCGTCTTCAGACGATTCGGCGGTTTATAGAGAGCGTCTAGCAAAGCTGAGACACGTAGAAAAGGTCAGACGGAGGAGGAAGAATAAGATAAGAAATGGTGGTGCAGCGAAGAGTAACGAAGATATAAAGACACTTGTTCAGTATATGGACAGGAAGTTTGAAGAATTGAAAAAGGAGAAGTGTAGTCATACAGAAGTACAAAAGGAACAAGATAGAAGGACCAAAGGAACGGGTCAATGGGAAATAGACAGTGTAGACCATGGAAGGTCAAGGAAGAACAAGAGGAAGAAAGAAATAGTGATATAACAGAAGTAAAAAATATAGATGCACTGTGCGAATTTATTGATAGAAAATTTGAGGAGCTGAGAATGGACAATAAAGATAGGAGAAATACAGATCGAAGAGAATACCGATCCAAGAGCCGAGATAGGCTGAGAAATAGAAGTGATGATAGAAGAGATGCGGGTCGACGGGAGTACCGATCCAAGAGCCGGGAGGCTAGGAAGGAGAGAAATAGCAGTATAATTAGAGGTCGAGGTAGCGACATAGAACCTGAGAGGAACTCAGGGAGTGTGAGAAGGGAAGAAATGGAAGATAGAGAGAAACCGAGGCAAACGGTTGACGAAGTAAGAAGTAAGGAGGTTGAGAGAAACTCGGGAGATATACGAGATACAGAGGTAGAGAGGAAGGAAAGAGTTGACAAGGTTAGACGAGTAGAAGAGCCCAGTCAGGAGGGCGGCGATGTACAAAATAAGGGAGAAATAAAGGAGACACAGGGAGTTGACAAACAACACTTAGCATTGGAGATGCTAAAGTTCATGAATAAGTTGACATAGGAGGAGGCTAAGTAAGGAGAGGCATAGCATACATAATACGAACAAAATGGCGGCGGCAGCTGAGTCTTGAGAAGACTAAGTATAATTGGTCTGTACCGCACACAAGAGAACTGAGTACACCTGACCAATAGGGTACTGCAGTAGGGGAGACGAGTTAAGCAGATGTAAGAGGTAGATACGAAGCCATGGTAGTATGGCGGAAAATTTTGTGAAAAGCCGTGGTGATAACGGCAGAAATAGTAGAGACTTAGATTTTTGATGAAGCAGCAGAAGAAGACAGCAATTATGGAACAAAATAAAGTGACAACTACAACTATCAGCCACAAGTTAACACCAGCTTAGACGATCAATTCGGGACATTGAAGATGAGAGACCTTTACAGTCAACGAGAAGTGACATACTACAGCAGAGTCGAAGCCTACAGAGGAAATAAAGAAGCAATAATCACATGAGAGTCTACCTGCACTACAAAGACAACACATCAGTGTTCGCAATGTTAGTCACATGGTCACAACCATCGTTCCATATCCCTTCGTCAGCCCCAACATATTCCCTGCGACACCTGTCGCAACCTCAGTGATCATGTGAAGCGAACATGTGATGACAGTAGACAATCTTACAGCCTCAGAAGAAGCAACAATTCAGCACAATCGAAGCCTTACAGTAGAAAACATGAGTCGACAGCTACAACTACCAGCCACAACTACAACCACCAACCTACACACTACCGTTAGGACGATTGAAGATGAGATACCTTTTCGAGCACTGAGGAATAATAAAATTTGTCATAATCAAAGCCTTACAGCATAGTATACAAACATTAGCAAGAATATTGCTGACAAATCGTTAGCACCGGTGTAATCAGAGCTTAAAACAATTTAAAAGCGAAGAAAGTGACACCGAGAGTATCGACGACTTTACCAACACCAGATTCAGAATGTAAACATCGTCAAGCATTCAAACCATTGTCAGACTGATAACAACATATTAAAATTCGTTCGTCCTCATCCTCCTGCAGAGCGACTATAAACACATTACAACTGATACCAACTTCATCACAGTACGACAGTCGTCTCTCCAGTAGAGAAATTTACACTGTTAGAGCTTGTAAAAGAGATCTTCGAATTCGTACAAGCAGTGTAATCACCGTAAAGTACTCACCCAGCAATAGTACTAGTTCGCAGCACTCACCCAGCTATAGTGCTTAAACAAGGTACCCCAATCAACGGTATCCAACGGTTAGTTAGTTAATTAGGTCTCTCAGTGGTTAACATAGTGGCTATTAATATTTCGGAGCACACTTAGACATTTACACTATACATTAACCTGATGAACAGACAGGGTAGAACTTCGCGAAGAAACTTAAACGTGTAGAACATTATCACTAGTGATAAAGTACATTGATCACATAGACATGAGTGATAAGTTCATTAGTCTCGGAACATATTCAGAGTGATAATAAAATAATTTAGATACAGAGACCATTGTAACTGATAAACTAGTTAAAACAATGAACTATCTCAGACTACAATAAAGACACAGCATTTCAGAAAGCTTAAACAAGATTCTTCACAAGATCAAGACTTAAGTAATTAATTAACATATATTTAGAACAATTTGCATGTTGACTTATAATGTGTATGTATTTCAGATATGAAGTTTGTCCGAGAAAAAAAAAGATGGAACAAGAGACAGAAGACATACCTTATAGATTAAACCAGAGTACATTGAAGCAGGAAGACTTACTTGCTTAGATAGAGGTGCACACATGGCACTGATGGTGGACACCCTTACTTACTATGGCATTGGTTAATTGTCGACACAGAGCTACGATGTGATCACAATGTGGAGATTATAGTCACTGCTTATTTGAAAAAATGATAATACTGACACTTAAGTGGTCAGTTACACATTAACTTCATGTATAATGATGTTGAATATTTGGTTGAGTATGACATACTGGGGTACAGTGTATATAGTTCAGACAACATTGATGATTCGACGGGTGCATCCAAGGCAAGCATCAGCCGAGCACATCATGTTCTGACTTAGTGACATAGGTGTTTCGCTATTGCCACAGGACAGATGTTTGGATTTGCGTAGTTAGTTGCATACACGACTGAAAATTCGACTGGTGCATCCAAGGCTAGCATCAGCCGAGCACATCACATTCTGACCTAGTAACACACATCTCTTGCTATCACTTTGGGATTTAGTTAATGCATGCATGGTGACGTTATAGATATACTACATTCTGCCTATCTGGCCGCTGCAATGTAATACTGACATTGACGGCAGATATTACAGACATTTAACGGACTGACAAACCTCTGCTTCCAGAGGCAGTTCCATGTCGCCCTTTGTGTATATATATAAATAGAATATTTAATTATGGATGTTTAGATAATTTATGAAGTACGATGTTCCATATGTGAGTAATTAATGACATACGCATTACTATTTAGGCTATAGCATAGTCTCATTTTTATTTTAATTTTCTTGATTGTTTTTTATATTTGTCTTTGATTTTTTTGGGGGCAAGCTGTGGGAGGCATAATATAGAGATGATAGTGGAATAGATAGACTTTGGTTACTTGTTGGTGGAACGCAAATGTTTCCCTCTGGGATACATTTGTGCGGCCCCGGGACGTATGTCACCGTGAGGTTTGGTATGATGATAATTTGGTTTTGTTGAAACAGGGGTGCATAGAAAATGGTTTGGGAAATTTAAATAATTTGGGAAAAGGGCTATTAGTTCTAAAGATGGGACATAAAAGATTGTGCACTTATGTTTAGAGGGAAAGGGAGAGAATCCCTTAGAGCTGAGTCTCTGTAAAATAAGGCTAGCTTACACTTAGTTAGTTTCTAGAGGTAGACAGTTGTGGTTTACACGATTTGCATATTAGTATTTTTCTAGTAGATTTTAAGTAAGGGAATATAGCATGTGAGCATAAACTACTAAGGGAGATAACTACAAATATTAGCGCCCATTGCAGATTAAGGGAACGAATAGCTAAACAAACGCACGAGAAAAATGTGAATTAGATGTAAACAGTCATGGAATGAAGCTCACTGACTTACTAGCGGTGAATTAACCGTGAGTTTGTGATCTGTGAGTGAACTGAACAATGGACCAATCAGATGACTCGAAAACAAGATCGGATAAAGAGACAATGAATTGAAGGACAAAAGAAATTAGTCCTGGCTGAAAATTTGAAGTGGTAAGACATTGCCGGGTGCTCAAGAAACGAACCTGTGGGTGACAGTTGTTAGTGATGAACCAAATAGATAGCTTTAGCCTGAATTAGCGGTAGCAATTCGAGGATAATAGAATGAACTGTGTTATAAGTCTAGGGCTAGAGTAGAGATGAAAGTAGGATGTGATAAGTAATGGAATTCTGATTGATGGTAAGATTAACTTTTGACTTTTATTATCTTATGCAAGATGAAAAGAAGAACCTAATGCAGAATCTTAGTCAACCTGGTATCTGAAGATAATGCTGCTCATATTTAAGGGAGATGTCAACAAGAGAGAACATTGAAGACGAACTATATTATGTCTGAATTATATGAGTAGAGAGAATGTTTCTCAGAAATACTGTAAATACATTAGTTGAAGATAATGCTGCTCATATTTGAGGGAGCAATCATCAGGAGAAAACATTACAGTGGATGCTCGGCTAAGACAAAGTGGTTAACTTTGGTTGAGTAAAAAGCCAGGAAAGGCAAATATGTCTGGTATTTAATACAAAAGAAACATTTCCACAACCAAGAGTAAATAAGTAAATAGTTTGAACTACACTGACTCCCATTGATGGAGATAATGCGCTCTCTCATGTCATCGTAAGTATCGAGGCTGCCACAGGAGTATTTGATATTGGTTGATAATTTTTTGCAGGTGTAAATTGTGATATAAGAATGATGTACTTGAGGGAGTCAAAGATGACTCAGTTGAGATAGAAGAGAAAGAATTTAGGTGAGCTATGCACATAGACTAGTATGAGATCCCACGGGAAATGCAAAAATAAATACTCTGAAATAGTTGATTCAACAGAGTAGTGGGCCTTAAGACTTTTGAATGGGAGAATTTAGTCAGATGAATTATTGATGGAAGTTCATGGATATCAAATTATGTAAATAAAACTGTTTTATGTCGAATAACCTCACTACGTTGCTTTGATATGTGAAAAGGTTGAAGAGCAGAAGTATGAGAAAGGGGTAAGCACAAATACTCAAGGGAGTAAAACCACTAATACGAATCAGTCGCTAAACAACAACTAGAAGGGAAGAACGAAGCCTGGTAAGAAGGAAGACGAATCACATCTCATCCAAGAACATCCACCTCGGGCGGAAAGGGCCAGTAAGAGAGATAGTCTCACTTGGAAGATAAGCAGAAGAACTAGACAGACAAGTTGAATAGGGTTAAACTAGGCCTGCCTCAATCCACCTAGTTAATAGACAATCAGCAGACCCTGCACTGTCACACATTGCTAATTTGGCGCCGTGACCAGTTACCGGTTCATCAACACCACCGACACTGTGACATGTATTTCCCATCTTATGCGATTAGTAAAGCGATACCGGTCAGGACACGTAAGTCGTCATACAGCTATTGTCTAGTGCAGGCCATCGTCACCTGGTTTGCTAGACGCTATTATCCACTGCGGGCCATCGCAACATGCACGATACGAGAATTCGTTTGATAGCTTAATGCTCTGAGTAAATAAGCGAGTATAACCACATTTATATACAATACGAATCCAGCCGTGGTGATTGAAAACTAAAAACTTGCGAGACTAAGCCATATGGAAGAGATACGCAAAAGAGCGCGTATTTCCAGACTTAGATGTTGTCTTCGTGGTGAAACAATGAAGGAAGAGATTAAAGGAAACCCCATGTGGGCCAGGCGACAATGAAACACTAGACTGGGCGTCATGAAGTCTAGGAATGAGAATTTACTCAAAGCCAGACAGGAAAATAACTCTGTAAAAAAGGGGCGCATAATTTCTCGTATCGGGAGCCATTCACATCCACTTTTTTCGTATCACCGGACATCCAGCACGGTGCCAAAACGTTTCTTACGAGAGCCCATTAACTTTAAGCGATCGACAGGCACTGAACTGCAAGCGAGCATGCAGATGTGACATGGCTAGATGGAAGTCGAGTTAGTGGAACAGAACGTAGAGCTATAAGACACAGTCCAAACATTGGCAATCATAAAATATAACCTGATGCGCTGCTGAATTTAATACGTTGTACAGCATCCGCGGAGCATAAGTGGACGAAGTTCCCAGATCGTAGCCTGTTCTATCATTTCATTCCAGTGTCGATTATAATTTCATTCTAGTGGAATTTAATTCTAAATGTGTTCTTAAGGAATTCTCGAAAATTGAAAATACAAGGTTTGTGAATTTAGAAAAACTATTAATAGTTTTTGTTTTTCATTATTTTTTTTTTTTTTTTGCTTTTTGCACTTAGCGTCAAGTTAATTTGCGAAATACTGCTTTTTCATTACTTCTGTTTGTTAAGGACTGGTTGATTCATAGATTCTTTCCTTCACACAATTATTTTACTTTATTGTAAAGATGTAATCTATAGTTATATACTTCACATTCATCTAGATTATTAGATCATCACTACAAACTGAACTGGGCACACACTTTCATGCTCATTATGCACTACCATGTGCGCCTTGTAAACGCCATCAAATATGAGAACTAAAAAACGGAGGGATCAGTTATAAAGAAGCAATAGTGAGGAATAACATAAAAAGAAAGTCAACTACTGATATTAGATGTGAAACTTAGAATCCCTTTGTGGCTTCAGTCCTGCAGAAATCGGAGTCTACAGACTAAGTGTTTGGCGTCTAACCGCAAAGAAGCCAGGAAAGCCTACGTCCAGATACCAGAATTCACAAGATGTGACACTATACACTTCTTAAGTCTCAAAGAAAGAAAACCATGCCCGCGGTTGTATAAGTCGGTAGATCAGCATTTAATCATCTGTTATCAAGTTCTAACACTGTCGTGTGAAATTCTAATCCACATATATAAATTAAAAAGTAAATGTAAAGCCTAACAAATAACTTCAATAAAAGGAAAGAAGAATGGTAAAGAACAGTGCTGTCACAATGACTGTACTCGAAATCCCCCTTGTTTTCTAATTCGTCTGCAAATTATAACGTTCCACTTTGATAGTAAAAGCCTACTGCAGCATACACGCGTTTCCACAACTCGATAAAACGTGTACTGCCTTTCTAAGAAAAACCTTGAGATACGCATGCTGACCTATATTTAATATTCCATTCATTTCATTTTATACACGGCGTGATGAAAAGACAGATGAACTTAGGATAGAGAGAAGGGAGGGCTGAAAGCAGGAACGCATACAACATTAAACACGCGTCTCGCTATACAATTAAAGTCATCACGCGTGTAAGGCCACAAGCACTAATTTTTTTTCAAATCGACAGTGATAAAAAACACTACCCATACGAGAGTTAGGTTTTTAAAACCTGAAAAACGCTTATTAGGAAACATGACATTATACTGGTTTACGTTTGAAAGCCTGACAGTACCCAGACACCACATCGTATTTGAAGTGAACAGGAGGTAGAAGAAAATGCATATTTTGAACGCAGCTCCTTAGCCCCATAAAATTTATATAGTTGGGTTCCTTAGGACTTGCTGACAAAGAATATGTTAAACGTTACGCAAATAGTCTAGGAATTAACAAATTATAGCCAAAAGAAATAGTGAGGGTGTCAGACAACCCCAAAATCAGAATCGCTCAGTGGCAGATTTTGACACCACCATTGTACGGGAAATAGGCCAACATGTTACCGCCTATTTGATTGGCGGAAAGTAAATGTAAGGCTAAACACGATTAGTCGGACTATAAATACTATCTTTTGTTGTTAGGGGAGACGGAAGGAAGGGTACTTTTTTTCAAACGCTTGTGTAAACATGGTTCGATTGGTTAGACCCGCCAATATAGTCAATTAGAAGCGTTAGTTCAGCACCACATTTTCAAATAAACTTACTAAAGAACCAGTGCGTTGAGCGCCAGTGCATATTTTTCTAAATAAAAGCCTGGGACATCGGCAGATCGAAATTGTGCTATATTCATTGCCAGTCAACGTAACTGTGTATTATTCCATGAATTGTGATAAGCTTGATATATTCAATATCTTTTTAATGAAAATTGAATGTAAATTGATAATTTATGTCTGTATATGTGTGTGGTTCAGTAGCGAACATGAGGCAAGGCCTATATAGTGCTCCAACCTGAACAGAAGGTGTCGGAGAAAAGTAAAACTGCATGGAATTGCCAAACAGTACACTGACACCTATCTTATTGACTAGAAAGAACTAATGCTGGAATTGCAGAGGCGTAGTAACCATTAGGGAGGAGTATACTGGTGTAAATTGTTTCAGATGAAGCTGACAGTTGGCCTACCGCTCTGAACTCAGTGTTTGTTATGTATTGTGTTCAGTCTGGAAATAGATTATAAATTAGTTATGAAGTAGGAGGTACAACCTTCTTGTTTCAGGGACTGTGGTCCTAAAGTTATTGAGCAGCACCTGGTCTGAGCTTTGCTGAATCTAGAGGCTGACAGCATACTCCTGGGTCCAGATAGTGACCAGTGCGGTGTCTCCAGAACACAGGGGAGCAATCGAGCAGAGGAGTCTTTTCCTACCGCCATCACGAAAGTTAAGCCTCTGTGGCCAGAGGAGCTCAACATTATGTGCCCCCCTCAAAACTTGACATTATAGTAAAACTGAGGGTCAATACATTGTT
>JAMPIV010012101.1:0-57500 GCA_024509875.1 Oreohelix idahoensis
TCTGGTTTAGTCATGATTCCACTGGATTCCCATATCTGTTGTGTGATGTCGATGTTAACATTAACCCAATCAATTGGCAGTAAGACCAAATGTGAGACAAGAGGCAATCCTGTCGCACTCACCAGTTTCTAACCCTTCAAAAATTCTGCATTTATCACGATAATCTTTGAAATGAATTGTATTGTCCTGCCTATTTTCCCGACCTAGATGCTTTTGACCTTTCCTTCAAATACGTTCGTTATTTATAGGTATAATAAATATTCAGCAGAATAAGACAGCATTTAAAAATCAACACAATACACAGTCTCATATAATCTATATAAACCTGGAGAGATTCCAGAGAACAAGCACTGTCTGGTAATGCTATCCACAGGTTTTACCTCAGCTTTGCTGTCCTATCTATTATCAACGTTATCTTCCACAATTCTTGTTTCCACTGATACTTTCTGGTTCTTGTCCTCTATTGTTCCTACTGGACACTTGTCTGGGTTCTCGTCATCTCTTGTTCCACTGACACATTTGTCTGGTTCCGTGTCATCTCTTGTTCCACTGACATTTTGTCTGGTTCTTGTCATCTCTTGTTCCACTGACACTTGTCAGGTTCGTGTCATCACTTTGTTCCACTGACACTTGGGTCTGTTTCTTTGTCATCTCTAATGTTCCACTGACCCTCTGTCTGGTTCTTCGTCATCTCTTGTTCCACTGACACTTTTTCTTGGTTCTTGTTCATCTCTTGTTCCACTTGAACAATCCGAACATGCTGGTTCTTTTATTCACTTTTTCCTACTGGACAACTTGTCTGGGTTCTTGTCATTCTCTGGTTCCACTGAACACCTTGTCTGGTTCTTTGAAATTCAATTCCCACACTGTTGGACCTTATCGCACCATTTCGCAACCCTGCTGTTCTCCACAAAACACCCATTTATGAAAATTCTGCAAGCAATTGGCCACTCGAAAGTTCACTCTTTGGAAAAGAATAAATAAATAAACGCTTTAACCAAAAAGAAATGTAATTTTAAATTTTATTATCAATCAGTTCCACGTGGGAGCACCTGGCATCCAAACAAAAAAACACTACTTTCCGTTAAAGGTCTTTTACCTGCGTTTGTCTTATGACTAATTCTCTACTCCAGGTGTTATCATATTTAAACAAGGGGTTTCCCAAACTTTAGGAGTCCAGATTCTCCCTCCATGGAATTACTGATCCTTTAAATGACGCCCATGCAAAATTGTATTCTAGAATAAAATATGGAAGTCATTATAAATGTATAATAAATTAACATTGCCTTTATGAGCTGACCTGTCTAAAATCATCAATGTGGTAACAATGTGGCTGGTGGAAATTTACATGATGAGGATTAATATTAAAAAGCTATGGAGATTGGAGAGTTTAAGTCTAATCCCCCTCGCACAGCGAATGGTTTAAGACCCTTTCCTCGTGCTTTGACAAAATTGCATTTGCGTGACTAAAATTACTCTACCAACAATTTGGGAAACGTAAGTAGAAAAGTCTCACCGGCGGGTACGAAAGATTGGGGTAAGTTGTATTATCACAAGTTATCCGATATGTAAAATTGAGTCACAGCAGGCATTTGTTTTATTCTTACAACGATTGTCAACTGTCGACCCACCAAATCTTTAATAATCTCACCCCCGCTCAATCCTACTGGGGTTTATATCGGGAACCTGGGATTGAACGTAATCATTATAGACTAATAACGGCCCCGTAGCGACGTTCAGATGTTACTAGTGAACTCTCTTTTCATGTGGTATCATACACCAATTTTACTCCTGCAGCATTTTTTTTTTAAAGTTAGTTTTAGTTTACAAAATATAAATCATAAGCTGGTGTAGTACACATTTTTAGTACCCAAAATTTATAACTGAAATACTCTGAAAACCAAACTAATAATGAAAAACAAGTCAGTAAATTTGCAAATGAGTAGTTTTTCGTTCACGGGAATACTCTGAGTAGGACAATCTTAGTAATACCGACCACTGCTTTCCTACAGCATAATCTAGTCATATTGAGAATACGTGTCAACCACGTTAATATTACATCAGGACTGTTGCAGATACTTACTTATTACAGTTTCGTTGGCACAATTTTAATATAGGAGGTAAACTTCATTAGCGATGGAATTAAAGGTAGAAAGGACGAACGCTACAGAGAGCGAAATTCCAGTTCGGGCGCATGAGACGGTAGAAGGACTGTGATTTTTTACACAATACGGGTTTAACTAGTCCTGTTTTACAAAACACACAAATTAATGAATAATAACACAAGAAAACGGTTACATGTGTAATTGGGAAACAAAAAATTCAGTTGCGTGCCGGCTAGAATTTACAGTAACGAATTCCATAGCCATTGCGGTTGTTACACGGCCAGCATGATGGCCCTATTTACGCATGCAGTTTCACTAAGCTTATCTTCGGTGCCAATGTTCTCAGAACTGTCCTCTCTAGACTCACCAACAGTTTTTCAATAAAATCATTCACCTGAAACAGCCACGAGACCCCTTTTGCACCCACCTCAACAGCCATCACCCTTTGCAGCAGAAACCCATCGTGTCTCAGGTCAAGCGACCAGATCACCTATACTTGGGCCGCTATTGAACAAATGTTGCTCGTCCAATCTGGGATTTTCAGAATGGCAACGGGTCAGTTCAATCATTATTAACCTGCAGCTATGATGAAGAATTGCAGCACTATTATCTGGCTTTATATTACTTCAGCGCGCTATACCCCATAGTCAGAAATAACTGAAGATGCCACTCTATACTACAACAACTTCTGCTACTCACAATTGCTATTACCAATGCCTGCTGCTGCTACCCCTGCGCTACTATGACTACTACAATTACTACAACAGGCAATTACTACTGCAACGACACTACTACTGCCGCAACAGCTTCAATAATTCTACTACAACTACTGCTACTACTACTACTACTACTACTACTACTACTAATAGCTTCCCGCGATCCGCTGCTACATCCAGTGACTAGCCAGCTAGGGGAACTACTGATCAGCTCCGCTTCAACTACTGACTTCCAGTATCGCGGCTTTGATACTAGGGGGGGGAGGTACTGCACCCTGTGCGCTCATTCCACCCTCACACTCTCCCTCAATCCCCTAGTCGACCCAGTTCTCAATCCCAGTGCCCACGCGCCCAATGAGGACCCAAGTAAACCCGTCGCAATGGCCCCGACTCGTACACCCTAGCCCAGATTGAACACTGGCAGATTACACTGATAACTAGACAAGTAGTCAAAGCTTCTATCTACGTGGGAGTCTTCAAGAGAATACATGCGACAAACCAGACAATAGACCAGCTGTCACTAAGAACGTGACAATCTGTAACCTTCATGACCAATGTATTGTGACGCATTGGCACCAGCACTTAGTATAGTTACAATAATTATCAGCTCGTTTAGATGGAAGCCCCCCCCACCGTTGTAACAATATACTGACAGTGGATTTCTCTAGACAAGAAAAAGCTCAGTTTAGGAACAAGAGTAGTCGTACAAGAGCTGAGACCAACATGCCAGTGGAACAATGAGATGATCAAAGTGAACTAGACAATTTGTAACATAGTGGGAACAAGAGGATGATCAATCACAACTGGACGTTTGTAACAGTGGAACAATTAATTTGACATAGTTAAGGATCCAGACAAGATCCAGTGGATCTTCGTAGATTGGACAATGCAACCAACAAGTGCCAGTGGAACAAGTTCAGATGCATCATATACCCAGAACTTAGAGCCAGTGGAACAAGAGATTACTGTCATTAAATCAAGAACTAGAGAAACGTCAAGCAGCGCCGACCGTGGAACGGGAATAGCATAATCGTACAAGAAACTTTAAGACACACACAGGTGCAGTGGAACAACCAGATTACTTAAGCGAAACGCCAAACTAAATTCATTCAGAGTATCCACGAACTAGTTTAAAATATTAACAAGATGCATTTACCCACTACCACAACCAGGACAGCCAATCCTTGTCTAGCTGACTTGTCGCACAGATGAATAAAGAGACGAATCTTTTTCTTGGAGACAGGGTATAGGTCTGGGATTCTTTTAATTTTAATAAGCATAGATATAGCCTGTGCTCTGGATCTCCGGGGTGAATAGGTGGCAGAATTCGGAAAAATCCCGAAATAAGTTCACTTAAGAAAGATTAAACTGGGAGACAGACCATGAAGGAGATATAATATTATCTGTTCTCGGTCGAATAAAGGACCTTGGGTTAGTTGATGGAATAGCACGTTGATCAACAAGACTTGGCATATCATTATTTCTTGAAAGTCTGGTCTTCGTCCATGGTTAACCTGAAAGAGTGTGAGTCCCGTGGTAGACGAAAGTGATGTGAAAGTGTCACATGGCTATCCTATGCCTCAAGTGGTCAATGGTTCGGGATCCCAGAGCATAAAGGTCCAGATTATTATCATTATATGGCAGGAAACGGCTCCCGTGATATTTCGACGAATAGTCCCCACGGAAATTTGGAGCTCGCAGAGCAAAACTTCAGTGTAAGGTTACCATAATGCGGTCCGCGGATTGCCTTGTATAACTTCTTACATCACCGCTCTAGTGTAAATCGATGGTCCATATTGTTCTAAAACAGTGAAGGGGCTAAGCATCCATGATTCCCAATATACCTCAATGGGGCGTGTAACGCAATTCCATCACATCTGGCGGTCCACCCATGTCAGACTACGGTAATGTCGTCTTATCCAGCGGTATGATTTTACATGGGTAGCTGTAAATTTTTACACATTATGAACTAGTCTTTACTAGAGTCGTATGAGTTTTATCCGAGGGTTACAAATCATGCCATTTCACCATAGATGATGTCACGTCACAACTTTTGTTTTTTTAATCACCCACCCCCCTCTGATTTGATAATTTCACCTTTCTTTTTCACATATTCAGGGATACAAATCAAGAAAGAACAACCCCTCCCCCAAGTGTACGTGCACCCAGATAAAAATCTGCACCACAAACGGACCGAATTTTCCCCCATTTTGTAGTAAAATACTGAAAGACGATACAGAATGTCGCCCGTGGGGATCAGATAATAATGAGTATTTTAATCTCAGTGCAGAATGAACAATAACAATCTTATTCAAGTAATCCGTTAGATAAAGGTTTCATTCAATTAGGAAACCTGAAGCATTTGTAACACAAAACTACCTATTGCTGATTAGACTTAGGCATGTACTCAATTCATGTAAACGAGAAAAATTCACGCACTATGTTTGACTTAATTTAAATTGTTCAAAGAATAGTTGGACCACACCAAAACTTAATACCCTTCCCTCACCAACCACGCCCCCTCGAATGAAGATTCTTTAGAATCCAAAACTAACCCTTAAATCCTACATGTCACCATAGACTCCCAATGATGGCATTCGCCAAAGTTCACCCATGCCTGAAACTCTTTATACTCGCATATATATATACAGTAGAACTCCATTTATCCGAACCCCATGTGACCGAGCATCGTTCGGATAATCAAATGTTCGGATAATTGGATTACATAATGTATCGAGTACATGTACACATATTTCTAAAAATAATTAACCATCACAAGGAAAATACACTATAAAACATATTTACATACTTGTACTGTAATAATAATACCCACACTGTATTAGATTACTGTATCACCAAAATCTGTCATTACACTGCAGTGCATGTACTACTTTGTATTAATTATTTTTTTGTTAAGAAAGAGAAATGGTTTTTCAAAATAACATTACAAAACGATTCAAAACCAGGCGCAACTTACGTATACATGTACTTGCACAGATGTAGCCCACTATTTAAAATAATGAGGAATCCTCTTTTGCACCAAACTGGATAGTCAGCTCCTTTTGGCTGCTAAGTCCCCGCATTTCTCTTCAACAGCAGAAGCTGTGTAGGACAGCTGTCATCTTCTTGCTCGTGTACCAAGCCATCGCTGTTTTCTAGTGCTATAAAGGCCTCTTCAGGACTTGGTCGACGTTTTGGGTTTTCTTCATAATCTACAAGTACATCATGTACTTCTGAGGAGTCTTCATCATCGGTCACTACATGTATTTGGTTTTCTTCTTGCACAAAAGACAAAAATTTCTTCGTCATTCAAAAACTGAAAACCAAATCATTATCATCTTCTAGCCACATGTGTGCATCATCTTTGTCACAGTCCGAAAATCCGGGCATTGCTTGAAACAGTTCCACAACTTCATTTATACAATCATCATTTGTGTCCACTGCAGTAGTTTCATTTCCTCCTTTTTTCCCAAGCAATCTATTCCAAGCCTATGTTGAGATTATCTTGTGACAGGTGGTCCAAGCATCAGCTAACATATAGCAGCAGTCTTTGAGATTAAGCTTTTTGGAAAACGCCACCACACTTTCTTCATCTTCAGCCAACAATAAACGACGCAGGACTTCCTTCTTGTACATCTTTTTAAGCTTTGCTATAACACCCTGATCCATTGGTTGAATCAGTGCTGTTACATTGGGAGGCAGAAAAAATTACTTTAAAATTTGCATCAACTGCATTCAATGTATCCGTCTCTGTATGAGATGGTGCATTGTCCAGTAGAAGAATTACTTTTCCAGTTTTCTTTTCTTGTTCTCTCAACCTCTTCACATTTGGGATGAACTGATTTGTATACCAATCAAGAAATATTTCACTATTCATCCAAGCACTCTTCTGTGCTTTGTAACACAATGGAGACAAGTCCACATTCTTTAAACAACGTGGTGTTTTTTTTTGGCTTTGCCGATCATTAGCACCGTAAACGATGACTTCCACTGGCATTCGCGGCTACCAAAATTTTACTCTCTCTTTGCACTTTTTAAACCCAGGGGCAGCTGCTTCGCGCTGAGATGCAAGTGATTTTTGAGGCAATGATTTCCAGTATAAGCCAGTCTCATCGGCATTATACACATCATCGAGTGAAATAACCTTCTTCTATTTCCAAAAAAGCCAAGAATGATTTCTTTAAAATTTTTTTTAGCGGCAGTTGCATCGCTAGATAAAGATACCCCTTGAATCTCCAATTCTCGTATGCCATGACGAGATTTAAAGTCTTCTTTTTAACCATCCCTGGCTAGCCTTAAAGTCATGAGAGACCGTCAAGTTGATTGTTAGAACTGAAGTGCCTTTTCACACAACAGATTGAACCAGAGATATGTGTTCCCCTTTGCTTCTTCTTTGCACAAACCATATATACAAAGCCTCTTCCAATTTCAATAATCTTTCGGCGCATTTCTCATGTGTTTTAGCGTTTCTTCGACCCATATTCACTATCAAATTTCGATGCCACACTCATAATTTTTATCCTTGTTACTTTTGTATGACAGGAGACGGGAGAAAAGCTTTGACCTACGCCCAACATTGAAAAGACCTCTAGCAAAGAATGAAAACAGTACACAGTTTCACACTTGGTCCCTAGTCTCTTTGATAATTTCTGTTTTCCGTATTCAATTGACAAAACAATTGCGGTTCCTATTATATAGCTTTAGGCCTACTGGAAGATGCCATATCGCCACAGAGAAATACGTTTGTACCTCCAGAAATTTATTCTGCTGTAAGTAGCAGACACAATTATTTTAAGTTGAACTGTCCCCCCCCTGTTTAGCCAGTGTTCTAGCCTAGACCGCACGCCGTTACACTGTTATTGTTTAAACCAGATTAATATCTGACTTTATGATCTACACTGACATTTCCATGTATGTAATCGACTCGAACCATTAAGTCCCATCTCCATTCTCTACAAAATATACGCACACATTTGAAGCGTTTTGGCCGCATCATAGATATTCAGAAATATTTAGGTTATCCTAACGTGAACTTGTGGCCAGACTGATTATTTTTGTTATACTGGAAAAAGTGTTCGGAAAATTGGATGTTTCGTGATAATTGCGGGGTTATTCGGAAAAATGGAGTTCTACTGTATATATATATATATATATATATATAATATATACATATATATATATATATTATATATATATATATATATATATAAATAATACTATATATAAATATATATATATATATAAATATATAATTAAATATATATATAAATTATATTATCAATTTATTTATATATTATATGACTGTTGAACTCAGGTGAAATAAGGTGTGAAAAAAGAGACATGATATAAATTTCAGCAGATTGTCAAAAGCCAGGTAACCTCGAGAATTAATCAATTTTTCACCACCACCAAACAACAGAATACCTATATGGAAACTAAAACATCAACAGAGAAATAGTAAATCTCAACAACCTTTTGCAATCAATATCAAACATGGACACTAACCAACACAAAGATGAAAAATCGCATTGTGTAGAGATGGGATACATTAAAGAAGCCATTAATCTTACCATGGTGGAATAGAGACATAATGAGAAAAATGGCTTGTGGATAAATTGTAAGAACTAAGACCTGGAATTGAATTATACAGAGAGACAGAAAAATAAATTGTTTTTAAGGCCAACATAATTAGAATTGAGACCCTGATAAATTACCACCAAAAGCTATTAAACAGTATATCAAGTTATTGAGTACGAGAAAGATTATCAGACAGATGGATATGCAACATAACAGAAGTTTGACTACCACACGAGCTCACACAGTCAATGCGACAGACTTTGGCTCACAAAAAACAAAAAACTTCCAGCCTCTCCACTACGCTTCACAACAAAGAGTGGAAAATAAAAATAAAAAAAAAAAATAAGTTGATTAGTAGCTGTATTTTTTTATGTTATATACAGCTGTTATTAGTGTGGTGGACATCGATATGTCTTCTTGTTCTCCGGGTTTTTTTTTAGACTGTGGTGTGTTTGGTGTGTACACTGCAACAGGTTAATAATCACAATTGCAACCATTACATTGAAACTTTGTCACTGATATCCACTGGTGATTAAGTTTAAATCATATCACAACGCGCTCAAACTCCCCGCTTAAAACGAACTAGCTAACTTATGTAAAATCTATAAATAACTACAATATTTGAAATTTGTCTGGGGCAAAGTCAAATCTACCGCCACAATTTAACTTTAGTATTTGAATATTTCTAAGAGAACAAGTTTCCAACGGGCTGATCACCCGTTTGCCAGTCACTTCGATTACGGAAACAACAGCAAATGGATTGATTTGCCGTTGCCCTAAAGACGCCAATAAGCGTGATGGGAAACAATGGCAAAGAAAACCTATCTGCTGTTGCCCTAAGACGCCACTAGGCGTAATGGCCACTGACTGCTTTGACGGTCGGTGGCTAAGGACGGAAGAAGAAGAAGAAGAAGAGAACAAGTTAAAAGTTACTACCCCCTACAACACACACAATCTAAACAACCCTCCGCAATATTTATTAACGGACGAATTCAAACTTAAACAACCAATCAAAATCATCACCTCGTATATGTAATAGAGACAAAAATCATGGTTGTAGTTGGGTTATGAGATCATCGGCAACACACAACAAAATGGAATCCAGTGGACTCTGACTAAGCAGTTGGATGATCTGGATTTTGCTGATGACTTGGCTCTTCTGTCCCATAGCCGTAATCAGATGCAGGACAAATTGAAAACACTCGATGAGAGGTCACAGCAATTGGGTCTGAAAATACACAGGGAAAAGACAAAAATAATGCGAATAAATGCAGGTAATGATAACAGGGTTGAACTTGAAGAAACACCAATACAAGATGTAGAATCATACACATATCTTGGCAGTAATATAGACAAAGTTGGAGGGACAGACAGCGATATCAAAATAAGAATACAATAGGCAAGAGGAGCTTTCATTGCATTGGGAAATATATGGAGATCAAGAGAAATAGGATCCAACACGAAAATAAGAATCTTCAACTCAAATGTGAAGTCAGTCCTATTGTATGGCTCAGAGACATGGAGAACAACAAAGACAACAACCAAAAAGCTACAGACTTTCATAAATGGGTGCTTGCGTAGAATAGAGGGATTAAAATGGTATGACAAGGTTACCAACGTGGAACTGATGACAAGAACTAGACAAGTGCCAGTGGAACAAGAAGTGAGAAGAAGACGATGGCGATGGATAGGACACACACTGAGGAAACCTGTTGATAGCATTACAAGGCAGTCCTTGTTCTGGAACCCCCAGGGCAAGAGAGGCAGAGGAAGACCAAGAAGCACATGGAGAAGAGAGCTGGAAACAGAGGTGAAAATGATGAGGAGAACAAGGAAAGAACTTGAGACAATGGCACGTGACAGGAGGACTTGGCATGTGTTTGTTGAAGGCCTATGCTCCTTTGGGAGTGGAGGGTTATGAATGAAGTAAAGCGAGTTAGAAAGAACGGGATATCTTGAAATTATAGCGCTGATATTGATTAATATACATTAATTTAAAGATTCCACTTAATAAAAATCTATCTTGACTTAGAAAAATTTAATTTACTGATATTTTCGATCAGGTTAGAACTACAATTAATTACAAAAAAAAATACCCAGATGAAATGTTAAGGAATAAAACAAAGGAAAAGTAAAATATAACGATAGAGGTCTCAGTTTGACCAGTGTAATTATCACTTTTTAATATTGGAAATAGGTCCATAAATAACTGAGATAATAAAAATACACGAAAGATAATCAGGAAAACCCAGAGCAACGAAACGAAAGTCACACTTTTACGAATTGCTCAAAGTTTATAGTCCAAAAAATAGCTTAATTTATTTTTTGACTCGATTCTGATTGGCTAGAGGGTAGGGTAATAAAAACTTAACACTCCTTGTAAGATCAGGCCATTTGAATTTGAAAGCCATCGCAAGTTGAGAGCAGCGGAAAGCCTTGTGAACCAAGCTTATGCCGTCTGGACAAGAAAGCAGTTAAAAACCCATTTACTGCTAGTCAAACTTTGTGCATGTGTATTATTCTTTTACTTGAGGTAAGAATGGATAAGTATTTATTTGTACATTTCCTTGGCAAGTATCAGCTATAGGTTGTATGCCGATACATTTAATTCGATACTGCAAAATCGGGAAGATGGTTTCAGGTTGCGAACGACCTAGGGTAGGAATGCAGTCTCTTTACGGAGTGAAAAAGTGTTAAAAAGGATTTTGCTAATTGGCCTTACAAAATTTGTGTTCATAAGTGCGGTCCGTGGTAAAAAAATGGATATTGCCATTTGGTAGTGAACATAACATGTGTATTGAAATATTTGCCATAAAAAATTTGCGAACAGTAAGTCCAGGAGAAAATAAAATTAGTAGTGGTCTTCAGGAGTGGGCACAATGTTCAAATAACATTGTGACCACAACACATATCATGTTTGTGAAGAAGTAAATTAACAGGTCACAAGAAATCTTTGAACACCCCTGCAGATTAAATGGAAGACAAGCAATGCTTTAAAGGTAATCATGCTGGCTATAACATGCCTTTTTGTGAAAAAAAAAAAAGAATGAAAACACAAGGGGATTGAGTGTTAGTCAACGGAAAAACATAGGGGTTTGGTTGCATAGTGTCAGCAACACACGCAAACCGGCTGACCACCAGGTAAGATTACCATTGATTAGTTTTGATGGTGACCATTTTATTAACATGCTAATATTCGCGGGGAGGAACTGTCCTTCTCATTTTCAGGTGTTGTATTTCACAGTAAGGAAAGTGTTGTCAGACACCCAGGTGAAGGGGGGACAGAAATTGATGAGCAGTGAAAGCTCATACTCTACTGTTGAGCTCATGGCAGCAGAAACCAGTGCCTCCAGGTTGTTCGTTGTGACGCCACTCCTCTTAGCTCTTGCACATTATTTAGGCCCAACGTTCTTCCTTCTCTTATTATTGTTCTTCTGAGTGTTTCTTTTTGGTCTTCCTTTTTTCCGCTTACCCTCAGGAACCCAAGTGAGCGCCTGTAGTGGTATTCTGTTGTTTTGCATTCGTAGGACATGACCGATATATGACCATCGTCTTTTCCTTATATAGTCGGAGACATATTTCTGCCTAGAGTCTTCTCTTATTTGTCGATTAGTCTTGAATTCTTTCCAACTGATGTTCATGAGTTTTCTAAGACATTTGTTCTCGAATGTATTCAGCTTGTTCTCCAATGATTTTGTTATTTTCCAACTCTCACAGCCGTATGTTAACACTGAGATAACATTTGAATTAAACAGACGAAGCTTGGTATGTATATTCAATGATCGTAATTTCCAAATGTTAGATAATCTATTGAAGGCGCTAGCTGCCAAAGCAATTCTAGTATGGATTTCTCTTGTTGTGTCACCATCCTGAGTCATTTTACTGCCTAAATAATTGAAACTTTCAACTTTCTGTAGTTTTTCCCCGTTCAAGATGATATCAAAGGTCTCGTTAGAAAAGTTCATAGCTTTAGTTTTAGAGGCATTTATTTGGAGACCTATTTTAACCGAGAGATGACACAAATTATTTATTGCTTCTTGGGATTGTCTTGGTGTTGAACTTAAGAATGCTACATCATCTGCGAAATCCAGGTCCCCCAGGAATTTTCCATTTGTCCATTTTATACCCAATTGTTCATTGTGGGTATAGTTTTATAGCGCTTTGATTATATTCACATATTTTTTGTTGGAAAACCATAGATTGTAAGTATCTTCCACAATGATGGGCGGTGTAGACTATCAAAGGCTTTTTGAAAATCGACGACGAAGGTGATAATAAGTGGCGTATTGTGCCTTTCCACTGATTCTTCTATAATTGTTCTTAGTGTGTAAATATTTGATCAATACATGATCGTTTTCGGCCTGATAACAGACTGACGTCACCGTTTTGGAGTATTGCTCGCCAGTGGTTAAATTCGTAGTGTAGTCGCTTCAAACCTCTTATCTGTGTGACGGAACTAAAGCATGTGGAACTGATCCTTAGATGTCCACTTCTAGGTTGTAGCGTCCATATTGATGTTCGTTGTCCGAGAACTCATCCTATTCTAAAAAGTAAAATGTCCCGTCATTACGTTGTCGTGTTGTGAGAAGAGAAGTATGAGCAGGTATCTCAGTTAGTCCATCACATGACTGCCATTGTCGACTCACACTCAGACTAGTTGTCCGTTAATGAAAACTTTAGCACTCAGATAGTTAAACATTGACGATCGGAAGTTACCGTTCATAAACGTGATCTTTGTCACAGAGTAACCATCCCCAACCCCCACTGTATTCCCCCATCTCACCAGTACATCCCCCTCGTGGTTGTCATTGAATGACCAGTTACCAGTAAACATGAACTTCTGTCACCAATTTAGTTCTACACTGAGTTCCTCGCTCGCACTAGCGGAGAGGTGTTATATTCAACCCCGGATGTATCGTGTACCGTTTTGGACAATTAGGATCGAGATGCGGGTGACGGCAGCTGAGGATTTTTCATAGAACCGGTGATATTTAGCACGTTGGATAACTCGAGACCCTGGCGATGACCAGGTTGTGACAGGGGGGGGGTCGACCATGGTACACGCGCGAACGCATCAGTGTTGTTTTGTACCAGATTGACGGGGTTTCCTGCCCTGTTATCGAAGGGGGTGTGTGCCTGGGGGGGTGAGAGAGGCTATGCATGGTTTGAGTACTAGAGGGGAACCTGGATACTCACGTAAACACGGTCTCAGGTGAGTTTGTTAAAGAGACCTAGATTTCGCTCGTGTGATGTGATAGTGCTCCGAAACTCGTGACAGCCAGCAAAAGCAAGGTTCTAGGGGGGGGGGGGGAGGTGGTGTGTCGATCCTCCCAGGGACCGCAATGGTCAGCTCGATGTGACTAATTAGCGTGAAACTTTTCGCTCAGTTGATTGCGACCTATTAAAAGTGAATTGCGTCAAACATTATCTAAATCCCTACATCTGGTTATCAAGTAGATGTGTGCATGTAGAAGGTGAACGGGTAGTCGACAGATTATTACGACAGATCAGTCATGTAGAATGTTTGTTGTTAATTAGCATTGTCACGAGAGATAGAGCAGGGGTGGTTGTGTTGCCTTGTACTGTTGTTGCGTTAAGGTGACAGCCAGCCCCTACTCTAGGTATCCCCTCTGAACACGTGCCCTGTGTGTTACAACCTATACCCGTACCGTACCCCCCCATCCCCCCCGAGAAAAAGACCTTGAATTGGGTGGTACAGCACACACAGTCGCTCTGTGTGGTTATTCGTTTATGAACTAATGCATCCATCTTCGTGAGTTGACAAAGATAATGAAATGAATGAATAAACATAAATTATAAAGTAACAACGTGTTACAAATTTCGTGTCCTGGTGATTAAAATCATGATGCGTGGTAATGCAAATGAAATAATCCCATGATTTTAACAGACAATTTAATAACACACCACAGTGAAAGCAACATAAAGGATCTGACAACACAGTAATATATATAATACATTTAGTTCATGATGAACAATATTATGGCATACGGCTGACGAAAAACATAATGATCATTTGTAAAAGAGTCTAGAACAACCGAATAATTTGATTATTATTGCAATAAAATTTCAATGTGAAAAAAGATTGCGGCTGAGCTAAAGCATTTAAATTTTGATGCAACAACACGTGTTTCGATTGGGGGGTGTAGCGGAGGTTATTTAAATGATAGATATCGGTATAGGAATCCATGTTATGTCATAGGCTACCAGGATAGTAAATGCCCAGTAAAAGAGTTCTGGTCATACTAGAAATGACCCCAGTCTTATTAGAAATAAGTCACTGTTATTGCGCTGGCATAGGAATATCAAGACTGTGAAGTTAAAGACCCTGGCCCAGTTTGGTAATGAAAGTTGTACGGGTGGTTATTTAAGGCTCCTCCTCCCTGTGACTATCTTATGAATTACTTATATTCCTAGGGTATAAATTAAAATGAACATTCACTGTGACCACAAATGGGGGTAAGAAGTGAATAAATCCATCAGGACACTTTAAAATATTTTAATAGTGCCCCTTACACAAATATTCCTATTTCTACTAGTTGGAAAAAGAGCATACAACTATATATATAGAAAAGTATTCCACACAGTTACTATTGAATTGTCTTTTAGCTTTCAAGATCTATGAATAATAATAATGTTACTGAAAAACAGCAATCACTGTTCTTTAGTCATATGTAATTTCCAAATAAATTGTCATACAACTTGAACTGTAATTTTCTTTATTATTAACTTATTGCTTTCCCACGTATTAGGACTGTTTTCATATATATTGTGGTGGTCACTGTCCCTACGGTGACACTATCTTTTCTTTTTCAACTTGACAATGCTGACTCTGGACTGTCCATATGTAAGATATCAGCACATGTGAACCCAACGTATAGGTATCCAATGACCAGTTGAAGATCACATCTTTGGGGTCCTGCGAACTCTTGATGGGATTGCCTCTGTATGAACAACACAGAGTTTACTGATGTACTATGACAGTCTGTAATGAGATATTTCGATGGAACCTTGAAGAGCATCATAATCAAGCCTTGGCTAGTATCCTGGCGAGAACTTGTAGCTGAACTTAGTCCACAGATGTCAGACCAGATCCGTTCATCAGATGTCAACCGTTATACAATCATAGTATGTTAATGACTTCATTTTCACTTGTCCTGTATGCGACAGAAGTATTAACATTTAATTAATTGTAAACTGACTAGCACATAAAGTCAGACTGTGTGTCCAGTACCATCAGATGATCAAAGTTAATAACAGCCTAGTAAGTAACATCATTTTCAATGATTACAGAATTAAATATTAACATATCAATGTAATAGGTTGCCATACATCTGTTTATTCTGCTCCTATACATCCTTTGTAACTTATCTATTACTTTTAGCTGTCTTGCCCTAACCATATCGATGGTACAAATTTAATTTGACTGATGCACTCCTAGCATCTACACAGTGCAAAATTTAATACCCAATAAAATAAAGTGAGTGCCCAACTGACCAAACGATAGTGTTGACTCTTTTCTTCAGTAAATTACACCCAAAATAAAACAATAGTTGTTGAATAGAAACTGGCTGTGGAGCACTCCAGTTTTTACATCAGCTTGTAAATGGTACAAAGTTTGTGCTCATCCGAACTAGGGAAGGAAAAGGCAGTGAGGAAGGTGAACTAGTCACCTAACCTCGGTACGAAGCGGTAATCTTCCCATGCATAAGCTTTCATAACAATTAATTTCCCCTATGTCAAGTCTCTGGTTCATGGGAACTAGCCCTTTATCTTCGACGAGATCCAGCATTTAATATAATAAATATTTATCTATTTCATATTGGCTGTGGGGCCGAGATTTGATACGTTTTTGCGTTTTTGTTACAACAGGCATACCATCTTCCCACAAAGCAAATGTTTTAAAAATCAAAATAAAAATAACAATACGTTATAGTCTAATGAATATTATACAGGCAATATTTTTGTGAATTCTTTATGAACCTGAAATAAAAGAAAATATTATACACGGTAGTTATCCTAAAATTCGCTTATTCGCTTACCCCCAGACTCCAGATACTGACTGAAAACATCTGGCGAATCCTGCTCACACTTCCAGATGGATTTTTAGCGTAGTAGCGATCTCAGGCCCGTCAGTCTGTCCTCAATCTCTTTTCGTTGTGTGAGTCTCCAGTTATACCGATACGATATTTATAAGCCTAGAACGCGGCCGTATCGGAGAGGCATTGACGTCACAGCTTAAGACTCGGCTGGAAAAACTTTCCCGAACAACAACGATTGTCGCTTCAGCCGATCTGTGCGTTGACTGAAATTTCTCAGCTTTCTCATCCTCGGCTTATATAATAATCTATAATTGTTCCGATCTTAATTTTGTTTATAATATATACAGCTGATAAATCTCTATATTCCTATCCATGTAATTTCCCCAACTGTTAATTTTGATTGATTTTAATATTTAAGAACCAGAAGTGGGTTTTTACAAGGCTTTCCGCGTAACTGTGGGCAAGCCGAAATAACGCCATATATCTCCGTAAAGGATAGACTTCCTACACGTTTTTTTCCTACTTATACACCGTTGTACACAGATCCTTTCCTGGACTATAAATTGGAAATCCTTTTGTTTCACAAAGAATTCATACTTCGCTTTTATAATATCCCTTGGCGATTTCCTCTGTCTGATAACTACCATTAACGCTCATTTATTTTCGCTGATACACCGCCATCTTTGACAGCGGACCGCTTTGTTTGACAATCGAATCGATTGACAGGTTTATAAAACTACACGAAACACGTTTTGCCAATGAATCCCTCCCCCCCCCCCCCCCCAAAAAAAAAAAAAAAAAAAAAGTAGCAACTGTGTGTTCCCGGGGCCTGAAAGAGGGTAAAGAATAGTAACACTATAACCTAGCATGTATGTCGTTAATGAGCCCCTCTAAGATTGGTAGGGCATGGGACTGGCAGCTACCCGATGCTGCAGAAATGTGAAGCCACAAAAACGTCAACGAACAATATGGACAAGACAACTACAAAAAAAAAAAATAAATAAAAAGAAGGAGAAGATAAACACATACCTTGAACTGACAGCCAAAGTTGACTTTGCCCCTTAGGGAGCTGAGAAGTAATTAATGACAAACCTGTTCCGTTATAGCTCATATTCTGAATACAGAACCCTGATGCATCGTAGGTAGTGGGAACTTTTGATTAAAAAACTGTTCGCTTCCTAAAGAGTCACAGAGTCATGATAAACGTTTCTGTCCAGTGCCATCTGGCGAAGGTCTTTCAATGTCTACTTAACCCCGTTCATGTATTTTTCTAGAACATTTCTTCGGTTATTTAGGGTCTCCTGTTATGTCTCTTTTTTTCTGGGATTTAATAGTAAGAACTGCCTTGTAATGTTATCTGTTGCTTTCCTCAATGTGTGTTCTATGCAACATTATCGTCTTTCCTGTGGTGGACGAGGAGGCAAGCGTGAACGTGTGAGGCTCCTATTAAATAAATACGTCTTGTATCAACAAGCATATATTTGTGCGCGACACCCCTGAAAGCTCTAGGCCCTAAGCAAAAGCCAAAGTTGACTATGCCTAGAATCACACCTTTTTTGCACGGGCACATTTCTGGCTCTGTCCATTAGTTTTCATCAAGGTGATCGTGTTGTACCATGTCTGTCCTTCTATTCACCAAGACCTCTATTTAGGAAAGTACACAATTTTTTTGGTACTTGTTGTTTTGTTGTTCTCCATGTTTCACAGCCACACGATCGGACTGTCTTGAAATTTAATTTCTTCTTTGGCCCTAGGCCACTGACTGACAAAGCGTTCTGTGACCATCACTCCTGGTGGCATCTTGCAGGGCAGCAACAAACTGTCTCCACTTTGTTCGTTCGGTAGCCATCCTTCGTGTAATATTTCAGTTGAAGACTATATATATTTGTCCTTGACTTGATTTCTTTTAATTTTCATAAATTTATCTGTGCAATGAAAACTTCACCAGCTTTTGGTAATTTTTGGTATCACTGTTTGTCACGCTACATGTGTCTAGACTCTAAGCAGTAAATTGTGATTTAATGTGCATTATTTCAGTAGACACACTCACCTCTTGAAATGCGTCATGTTGATATATCAAGGTCACATCAAAATGTCAAACGTGACTAAAATGTTTAATTTCCTTTGCACAGTTAATTAACTGTAAACAACTTTCTTAGACGTAGTAACGTGTATATATAAGTTATTTGTGTTTATGTAATGAGGTGATTTTTGAATAAGCGATATATTGAATAAAAGACCAAATGATCACTTTGATTTTAGTGAAAGTGTCATGAAAGAAAGATAACAACTAAAGTCAGTGTGGCATCCCCACGAAAAAACTAACTGCAGGTCTGTGAGGTAAGAGATTTGCCCCTCTGAGCCTACAAAAAAACAAATAGAATCGTTATCTAGTAATTTTAATTTCAACGAAGACCCCACTTCAATTTAAGGGATAATAATATTTCTAAGCATGAATGCGTCGGCTTTTCATGTCATGTCTAACTTGTGTTTTCATGTCATGTCTAACTTGTGTTTTCATGTCATGTCTAGCTTGTGTTTTCATGTCATGTCTAACTTGTGTTATCATGACCTCATGTCCCACTATCGTGTGTCTGGGCTTTTCATTAGTTAAACATTAGTAATATTATTAGACCACTTCGATCCTTCACTTTAGCGCAAGCTCTGGTGTATGAAAGTATGTATCTTTCAGGTTGTCATATTTTTTTCCCTCCATGATTCAGTCATAACTGACTACGGGGATGCGCCACCGAGGTGACAGCCCTCAGATGTCTATTTTCCTGGTGTTCCTTTCGATGTTTTCTTCTCTCCTCCGGCTGTTGTTAGAGCTTCCTTTCGTCCAATTTGAGATGGCGCCTCAGATAGCATCGCCAATTGGTGCAATCGGCAGTTTCATCAACTCAAAAAAAAAAACTATCTCATCTTTAAATTCTGAAGGACAGAAACAGGATACAATACTTCATTAACAGGCTGATAAATTATGCGATGGAATTTTCATCTGTCGTCCAGGGAAATGTAAGTAAAGATTATAAATGAAACTATTTCAGTATTGGCATTTTAAGTAAAAATAAAAGGAAATATTTTTGAACTTTGTGATCGAAAGTGAACTAGCTTTTGATAGTTTTCTCGACAGTGTTTACTCTCCTACACCCACCTCTTCCTTCTGTTTCTGCTGGTTAAAAGTTGCTGACAGCAAAAAGGAAAAGCTACAATCTTGCTGCTCTGCGACGAGTCATAATTTCTTCTTCTTCAAGTACCGTGTCTTGTGGTGTAGGAGATCATGTCTCTCCACAACTTCCTGCCATCTGTACAATTTATCAATTCTGTTGTTGACTTCTTTACATTCCACAATGAAAAATGTCTCGTCTTTGCTCTCTCTGTCTTCCCCTATCTCTTTTTCCTTCAATCTTACCTGTTGTTAGGATATATTCCAGCTTTCCTCTTATTATAACATGCCCAAAAAAGTGGATTGCTTTTTTTCTAACTTGTGAAATAAGTTTCCCTTGCGCATTGGCCTCTTTCAGGACATCCTCATTACTCTTTTTTTTTTGTACATGATATTTTTAACATTCTTCAGTAAAACCATATCTCTGTGGCCTCTAGTGCCTTCCATAAATTTGTTTACTATCTGTCCACGACTCACTCCATATGTCAGGATTGGTACTATATAACACTTAAGAACTCTCTTTCTTACTTCCTTTGACAAAGAACCGTTGCATAAAATACTCTACATTTTACAGAAAGCTGTTTTTGCCTGAGCTATTCTGCTCTTCACTTCTGAGATGCATTTTCCATCCGATGTTATTAACGTGCCCAGGTATTTGAATGTTTTAACTTGTTTTTAAAACGGTTCCATTTACTTTGTGCTTTCTGGGGAAGTTTTTTTCTTTGAGACGACAATTACTTCTGTCTTTTTTGCTGTTAAGGCTAATGCTGCTTTGTGACCGATTGACATACACTACCATTAATACGTGTTAAAAACCACATAAAATAACAACGTTAAAAGCAGTTAAAGACATTTGTGCACAAAACACAGTATCATGAAAAGTTCACGGCTTTGAGAGAAGCTGTCCCAGAACAACAAAAATAGTAAATGCATGTTTTTTAAAGTTTTGTGAGAAGTCGCTAATCTGGGTTTTTTCCGTTGTTAAAGTGAGAGACGTGTGGAAAAAGTCGAAAAAGCCGAGGAAACGTGTGCAAATGTAGATGTTTTGTACCGTGTGAAAAATAAAGCATCGTGTGAAAATTGGTAGGAAAACAGAGTGGGCTGTATAAATAGGAGAGAAATGCGAGAAGAGGAATGATTCCAGGATTTATAATTCCAATGATTCCATGATATTAGACTAGAGGATTTTACAGATAGGATATGAGAACTGCGTCTTCGAGATTATCAAGACCAGTTTATATTTTCTTTTTTGTTGGATACATTTTCATGTTGGATATATCTTTTTCATTTTTGGATACTCACTACTTTGTGTAAGCAAGAAACAAGTACTTCACCATTTTGCTAATAACATTACTGTTCCAATGACGTTAATAAACTATATATTTTTTTTCTACATTGCTGAGTTTCTTTGGAATATTACAGCGGCTTACTTTGACATACCATTATACGAGGTTGCTTTTCACTAAATATAAAAAGAGTACGCACGAATACTGGGAAGAAGAATAAACTAAGGTCAAGAATTTCCACCCCTGCGAAAGACCTGTAACGACTTGAACCAGAACGTACAAGAGTTAGCTCACGTCAAAAATATTTACCTGCGCTCAACACCATTAACTGAACTGACCCGGCCAACTGACGGACACACACATTCTCACATTGAGGCAGTAAACACAGCCAGGTACAGCTTTTTTTCCACTTTCTATCACTATTGTGTCAACCATTTCCTGCAGCTCCTTTTTCACTTTTTGCTATTAAGACTGTATCCTCAGCGCATCTCAAGTTGTTTATATTATGTCCGCCTAATGATATTCCTGGCATGTCCTCAAGAGATCTCATTATACTTTCACTGTACAGATTGAATAGATCCGATGACAGCACACACCCCTGCCTGACACCCTTTTTTACTTGCTTAAACGTTCCTATTTGGCTGCTAATTCTTACAGCCGCTGTTTGTTGCCAGTTCATGTTCTTCATTATCCTCAAGTCCTTACCATCAATGTTGAGGCTTTCTAACATTTTGATAATGTCCTCATGTTTCACTTTGTCATATGCCTTAGTGTAATCTATAAAGCACAAGTACAGATCTGTCTTCACCTCTATGGCTCTTTCTATTAATGTTCTTATAATATTTACAGCTCCTTGATATATTCTGTTCCAGCCTTTTCTATCATGTTCTCTTGACCCATTAAAACAAATGTCCCATCTTTTGGATTTCAAAACAGGCCAGATGACATTTTTTTTGTCCTTCTGCCTGTTAAACTCTTCTTATTTTGTTTGTACACTGATATGTGGTCATTTACTGTTTCTGCACTTCAAACCCTCTACAATTCTCTGTTTTAGACCATGCTTCTTTTGGCTTATTTAACATTTGTTTAACTATTTCCTTATTTAGTCTGCCATATTCTTCCGACTTTCCTTGCTTCTTCTTCCTTCTTGCATCCATCAGTTGTAAAAATTTCATTCTGTCATCCACTTCTTCTTTGCAGTCCTCTTTACTTCTGGTACTATATTCTTTTAATGGATTTTTATTGTATTGATTCATTTAGCAATTCCCACTGTTCAATGTCTGTTACTCTGTAATTTTTTACTATTGCATTGTAACCTATTATGTACAGTAATGTTGCTATCTTACACTCATTTCCTTAGCTGATTCCGCAAATGATTTTCCACCCTGTTGGCCATTAATTTTAATTTCATTATAGATTAAAAAACAACGAGCTCAGACGAGTCCCTTGTTTTTTGCATGGGATTGTAAAAAATCCCTGATATCAACGTTTTGACGACGTTGTTCTGGAGCCAATAAGGTTAAATCAAATTTGCTACAGATGTAGTTGATTAATGGTAAAGTAGTATTGATGGTATTGTAATGATGTTGATGGTACTTACATGTAAATTGTATGAGGCCAGCTGTGAAGACGCTCCTGAGAGATATGAATGTAGTTGAGAAATTATCAGAAGGCCTTCTTGGCTACCACTAGACGAACCTCACACTTAATTTTTTTTTTTCTTAATGAATGGGCGCTGACGTAAAGTGTCTAGGGGTTATGATGTGTAATTGTGGTTGTTGTGTTAGTTATAAATACACCCACAGACATTTAAGAAGACTAATAAAGATTATACAAGTGATTTAAAATACACTGAACTAACTCACGTGTATAAAATTTTTTGATATAATTATATTACATTTATTTTGTTCTGGATCAATCTTTTTAGTATGTGACCCAGAACTTTGTTTTAAAGAAGGATTGAAAATTTATATGAAAAAAATGCATGGAATGTTATATCATATATAAATGCAAGAGCGTACCTTTTTAAGTACTGGACTAGTTAGTTTTATTAAAAAGTTCGAGTAGTCATCTCTTTGGGAGGATATTTACTGTTTGTGCTGTTGGGGTGGCCTCATCACACCTGTCTATATTGACTACACAATGTCCAGAAAATGGTGGGAATTTTTACGGGGATATTAGTCACTACCAATAGTTGGTGAATGTCCAGCAGACCAGAGGCTCACTCATCTTTTTGTAGCTCTGGTGCTGAAAACTTGCGGTCCCACCTCTCCGTGCTGGCGGGCAATAATGGTGGTCACTCTGCTTTGTTGTCGATAGAAACTCACAGCTCTGCAATCAAAGTATGGGCCATGTGTCAAAATCTATTCTCTACCCACGTCTGGACACAACACTGACACAACAACCACATCATACAGACAGGTCAGATCTCTCTGACCAAACAGCACATTTACCATGGTGGTTTTACATCAGATAGATCCTCCCAGCCCATAGATTCTGAAAAATATTTATTAGTTGTTGGCCCTAGAAGAAGTTAGGTAATCTGTTTCAACGGTTGCTATATCTTGCATAACCCTTGCTGTAGTTTATGTACCTTGTTGGTCCCTAGACCCTGACTTGGGCGGGGGGTCTAGAGCAAATCCCTACTTGTTTGTAAGGCTAGATTTTGATATGGCAGTATCAAATCACTCGAACATGAAACAATATTCAAAATATATAAAGAAATAATTTCAATCTTACCAGATTATGAATACATAACACAGAATTGCTAGCAAAACTCAGCTGAGCTGCTGGCTATAGTATGGCGTCCCTAAATTTATTCACTGTCTTTCATATGGGAAAACACCACACTTTAAAATCTGTGTCTAACACTGAACAATTATTGAAGAATGACCCCAAATTCGCGTCTGAGCGCTAATGATATGATTGTCTGTGGCCAATCACTGCCTAGTTGTACTTTAAATTTCAAATTTCTACACTAAAGTCATTTCAGTCATGCTTCAGTCAAGTATGGATGGTTATCTGTTAGTCTGTCCGTCTCTACTTGTGTTTCTAAAAAAAAATGTGCTTGATTTTTGAAGCAACCTTTCTCTCCCCTTAAAATTTTTGTCGTAAAAAGTTATATTTAGACACAGCTACCGCTCAAAAACCCTCTCCTCCATAATAAGTAACTTTGAACACCTGCGTCCCCAAGGTCGTGTTTTGTGTGCAAATAACGACACTTTTTATTCAAGGCAGTCTGTCGATGATGTAAACTACACTGTCTTTTGTCATTATCTTCAATATTATCTATCCGTTTGTAAAATTAAGATCATATTATTTCATTGCTCAGAATAGGCCATCCGGCCAGCTAATTTTTATATTCCTAACATTAATATTAAGAAAAATTACTTTTTAAATTTTTGTAATATTCCTAACATCTGCGTTTTAGCCGCTGAATTCAAATCAAGGCTTGGTATCGCAAAACGTCCAATTCCGTACCTCGTGTCAATTTGGGGGACGTGAATTTTTACTTTCCTCCATCCACCCCCCCCCCCATTGCGTCTCCTTAGCCTTTCCAGTCATATTTTTTTTCTTTTGATCCGCCGTTCCCCTCCTGTCTAGCAAGTCAATTTTATGGAGGGTGATGACCCGCGGTCTAGGCGATCATGTACATCAGCAGCCTACGCATTATGTTTTTATCCTTAAATGTTATCTTTTGAGTATTTTACCGTTGTATCTCTGTCAATTTCACTACACATCTCCCCACTTGAAAACATGCCTATGGCAAGTTCCAAAACCAGCGATACACATAGGTAAAATTACTCCTCACGTCTGCCACTACTCTAATTTTGATCACAGGGGTGCCGACTGAGGAAATCTGCACCGACATTCAATTTGCCTGGGATATATTGGATACTGAACTGATAAGGTTGAAGCAATAAAGACCACCTCAGCAATCTTGCGTTTTCATGCTTAGCCTGAGACAAGAACACGAGAGGCTGATGATCCGTCTCCACCACAAAATGTCCCTACCATACAGATAGATTTGAAACTTCTTTATTGCCCAGATTAATGCTAAACATTCTTTTTCGCTTGTGGAGTATCCTTGTTCCGCCTTATTCAATTTACGGCTTGCATAAGCGACTGGTTTCAGTTCCCCATCAGGTGAAGATGATCTTTGCAACAAAGCCCCTCCGAGTCCCACATTACTTGCATCGGTTCTTAAGACAAAGTCCTGTGTCAAATCAGGCAGTTTGAGAATAGGCTTGCTAGTGAGTTTTTTTCCTTTAACTCTTGGAACGCTAGTTCACATTGTGCAGTCCAAATAATTTTATCTGGAAGTCCCTTGCGAGTCAGATCAGTCAGAGGAGCACAAATAGCGTTAAAATTCTTGATGTATTTCTGATAAAATCCGCATAACGACACAAATGATCGCACGTCCTTTTTTGTTTGCGGCCTAGGTGCTCTCTGCAGTTTTTCCAAGTTCTTAGGATCAGGGGTCATATTACCCTGATATACAGTGTGTCCCAAGAATTCCAACTCTTTGCATCCAATAAAACATTTTGTTGGCCTAGCAGTTAAGTTCGCCTCCCGAAGTCTATCAAACAACATCTCCAGAGCTTCAATGTGTTCTTCAAATGTCTCTGTGGCGACGAGAATATCATCCATGAAATTTGTGATACATGGGTTATTCAGGGGGTCCAACAATTTTCGCATCATCCTTGAAAACACACTCGGAGCATTTTTCAGTCCGAATGGTAGCATATTGAATTCATAATGTCCATCCGAAGTGCTAAAAGCCAAATAAGGTCTCACTTCAGGCTTCACTGGGATCTGGTAATAGCCTTTACTAAGATCCACCTTTGAAAAGTATTTTGCCTTGTTCAGTCTGGCAAATAACTGTTTTGTGTCTGGTAATGGATCCACTTGTCCTTCTGTGACAGCATTCAGTTTCCTGTAATCTATGCACAGTCTGTGTTCCCCAGACGGTTTCCTCAACAAAACGACACTAGAACTAAAAGATGATTCACTGTGCGAAATAATCCCCTCCTTCAACAAATAATCTATTTCTTCCTTCAATGCCTTCTCCTTCGCGAACGGAATAGAATAGGCTCTCATACAGATTGGGTTTGAGTCTACCAGTTTCATGTCATACTGTAGCAAATTTGTATGGCCTGGTTTATCTGTTAATACATCTGTATGTTCCTCCAGAACCTTTTGAACTCTCTCCCTCTGGTTTTTAGTCAGGTGCTTACTGACTTTTACCTGTGCTGCTGTTTCACAAGGATGTAATGGGTATTCATGTGAGGTGAGTGGTTCTTTTTGCATCTGGGTTGCAATAGCTAAGGTCAATAAGGGGGTGCTTTCCTGGAGTGGTCTGTCCAGATACTTCTTTAACAGGTTTACATGATAAACTTTTTCCTTCCCCTTTTTGTCAATTTTATAGTTTGTTCTAGACACCTTCTCTAGAACCGTATATGGACCTTGCCAACCAATTTGTAATTTATTCTGGCTTCCGGGTAGTAAAAGCAGCACCTTCTCTCCGACTGCCAGTTCCCTGTCCTTTGCCTTCCTATTAAAATATGCTGCATGTTTCTTCCTGGCTTGTTTCAAATTATCATTTGCCAGTTTCCATCCAGCTTTCAAACGAGTGGTCAGTTCGTTCACGTATTGATACGATGAGGTAACAGTCTCTTCCGCCTTCTCATCTGTCCAGGTCCTTAATAGAGCTACATCTGGATCTTTAATTTACCATACTTATTTTTCATGGAACCCATCGGGTCCCGTCCATTAGAAGCTCTATAATGAGGACTTTTCTTCCTAGAATCATCACTCACAAATCGACCACTACCAATTTTTCTCTGGGGTTTGTCTCCCCACTTAAGATTGTTTATGAGAGATCTTCGCTCTCTTGTCTGTTCTTCCAGTTTATATAAGTCTGACCGAGGGATTGTCATCTTATCCTGGGTAAATTTCTTCTTTGTACTCTTCGCATAGTGGCCATGTTAATCCATTCAAGTGAAGACTGGGTGTGAAAAGGGGGCTCCCATTCCACTTTGTCTACCCGTGTATAATTAGTTTTCCTTTCAGGCCTAAAGTTGCCCCGTGGCGGTTCTAGGTCCTGCACATATTTCCCTTTGTGGGTGTTCCCTCATGAAATACGCCACATGCTTCTACAAAGTTTTCAACATCGACATTTACGTCGGGCCAATAGTATTTTCGAGCAATCTTTTGGCAGATGGTACCGACTTTCTCATGGTCACCATCTTTCCAACATGTAAGCTCCTTATTAAGTTTGCCCTATATATCTTGGGAAGAACTAACTGTCCGTGACCAGTGGATCTAGTTCCTGTCTTCCTGTATAATAATCTATTCTTCATGAAATATTCCCCCTTGCTCGGAGGTGTGTGGCATTTGGGCAATTTTTTTAAAACAGGGCTTGAGTGTCCTATCCTCAGCCTGCGCCTTCCTCATCTCCTCTGGATGAGCATTTATAGGTTCACCTTCTCCTCCTTCTTCTGTGACCTGGTCTGCACTGTCGCCATGATCACAGGTTTCTCGGGATTCCCCAAGAAGACGTATCTACACCCCAATATCAGAGGGTAGATTGGTTCATCTATCACTGCTGCTCTGATTTCTCCTTCCACATAGCGAGTTTTCACCGTTATCCTTGCGATGGGAAGTGTCATGAGTGGTATGTCCTTAGTCGCCCCCTTGTATTTCCACTGTTTCTGTGGTATACTGACTTGGGTCCACTAGGCTAGACTTCACAACTGAATCATAATCCAAACCTGTATCATAAAGGCACCTTATGGTGACCCCATTACAAATAACATCCTCACAAACTGGGGGGGGTGATAAGGTTCCTGTTGTCCCTTAGGATTAACCTTTAATCTTTGCGTCCCCGACTTCATTGCAGCAATGTTTGAAGGTTTCCTTCTACAAAATTCGGTGTTATGGTTATCCTTCTTGCACCATTTACACCATCTTTTTCCTTGGTTCAACGGTTTTCTTTCATTGAACTTTTGGTCATTGAACTGTGAGTTTCTGTCGCGATAGTCATTTCTTGGCCGCTCAAAGTTTGTCCTACCTTTATTTCCCTGCTCTCTATTATCAAATTTTTTAAATTGCTGTGGAGCTTTAAAATTGTCTATGTGCTTCTTCTTAGCACCACTTACCTCTGCCTGGGCTGCCTGATACCTCTCAGCAACATTTAAAATTTCCCCCAACTTCTCTGCACCTTGTTCCATGAGAAATTTTCTCATGTCTGGAGCCATGGACTCTCTCAATTGCTCAATCATGATCATTTCTTTAAGATCTTGGGTCTTCCCCAGAGCCGTCCATTTCTCCAAATAGGTTTCTAGTCTGGCAGAGAATTGGTGGTATGTCTCCCCAGACAACAGTTTGGCATTTCTGAATTTCTTACGATAAAATTCACCATTCTTCTCGTACCTTAATAACAAAGCCTGCTTTAACATGTCATAATTGTCTTGGTCTTCCCTGTTCATTTTGGCAAATACTTCATAAGAAGTACCTCTCAATCCCTGTGATAGCTTTAAACTCCACCTCTCTCTCTCTAACCCATATGTAGTAGCTAATAACTCAAAACGTCCTAGGTACCCCTCTATGTCATCGTCTTTTTCAACAAAATGGTCTAAATGAAACCCCATAGCTGAGTTTGAGGCTCCCATACTGGGCGTAGCATCTGAGGCAAAAGGGCTGGCACCATTTTCAGGAGCCGGGCCTTGTAATTCCAGCTCCCTTAGTCGTAATTCGTGCTCCCTCTGCAACCTTCTATCTTCTGCCTCCCTTTCGGCAGTCAACCTTTTTTTTCTGCCTCCCTTTCGGCCTTTTTATCTTCTGCCTCCCTTTGCTGTCGTTTTTCTTCTGCCTCAATCTGCAGCCTCTTAATTTCTCTATCAGCCTCAATTTGTAACCTCTTCTCTTCAGCTACCTTTCTATCTTCCCTTTCAATATATTTATCACATTCAGTCGTTACGTATTGAATTAAAATTTGACCATCCATCCCCATCTCCTTCGCAGTGAGCACAGCAGCTGATCTAAACTTTGCTAGCTCTGCCATACTTTTTGGACAATATAATAATATACAAGATAAATCTCTAACCAGTAAATACACTAAGTACTTCTAATTACTATATGACTATAGTCTAACTAATTCTAACTAACCAGTTAACTAATTAATTATTACTGGCTGTGAAGATTCACCAACTTTTATCTGCAGGGACACTTTTAATTTTAAAGGGAATTTTACAATTTATTTCCCTACTTTTATTTCTCCCACCAGGAGATCCTAATTTTACTGTTGGGCTAATTATCCCTGGACAAGACCCCAATTTATGTAGTGGTGTTGATGGTATTGTATGATGGTGATATTACTAAATGTAATTGTATGAGGCCAGCTGTGAAGGCTCCTGAGATAAAATGTAGTTGAGAATTGTCAGAAGGCCTTTCTTGCTACCACTACGACCTCACACTTAATTTTTTTTTTTTAATGAATGTGGCTACGTAAAGTGTCTAGGGTAATGATGTGTAATGTGGTGTGTTAGTTATAAATACACCCACAGACATTTAAGAAGACTAATAATATTAATAAATGTTAAAATACACTGAACTAACTCACGTGTATAAAATTTTTTTGATATAATTATATTACATTTATTTTGTTCTGGATCAATTTTTTAGGTTGACCAGAACTTTAAAGGATTTAGAGATTATGAAAGAAATGCATGGAATATTATATCATAAATGCAATAGTGTACATATATATGTACTATACTAGTTAGTTTTATTAAAATGTTCTAGTAGTCATCTACTTGGGAGGTTAGTTAATGTTTGTGCTGTTGGGGTGGCCTCATCACACCTGTCTATATTGACTACACAGTGTCCAGAAAATGGTGGGAATTTTTATGGGGATATTAGTAACTACAAAGCGTTGGTGAATGTCCAGCAGACCTGAGGGTCACTCATCTTTTTGTAGCTCTGGTGCGGAAAACCTGCGGTCCCACCTCTCCGTGCTGGCGGGCAATAATGGTGGTCTCTGTCACAAGTACTGCACAGATACACTCGAGTAAAGTCACCAACTGAATAGACACTGCTTTGTTGACAATAGAAACTCACAGCTCTGCAATCAAAGTATGGGCCATGTGTCAAAATCTATTCTCTACCCACGTCTGGACACAACACTGACACAACAACCACATCATACAGACAGGTCAGATCTCTCTGACCAAACAGCACATTTACCATGGTGGTTTTACATCAGATAGATCCTCCCAGACCATAGATTCTGAAAAATATTTATTAGTTGTCTGCCCTAAAAGAGGATAGGTAAATGTTTCATTATTTCAACACTTGATCTGTCTTGCATAAACCCTTGCTGGAGTTTATGTACATTGTTGGTCCCTAGACCCTGACTAGGGCGGGGGGTCTAGAGCAAATCCCTACTTTTTTGTAAGGCTAGATTTCGATATGGCAGTATCAAATCACTCAAACATGAAACAATATTCAAAATATATAAAGAAATAATTTCAATCTTACCAGATTATGAATAAATAACACAGAATTGCTAGCAAAACTCAGCTGAGCTGCTGGCTATAGTATGGCGTCCCTCAATTTATTCACTTTCTTTCATATGGGAAAACACCACACTTTAAAATCTGTGTCTAACACTGAACAATTATTGAAGAATGACCCCACTTTCGCGTCTGAGCGCTAATGATATGATTGTCTGTGGCCAATCACTGCCTAGTTGTACTTTAAATTTCAAATTTCTACACTAAAGTCATTTCAGTCATGCTTCAGTCAAGTATGGATGGTTATCTGTTAGTCTGTCCGTCTCTACTTGTGTTTCTAAAAAAAATGTGCTTGATTTTTGAAGCAACCTTTCTCTCCCCTTAAAATTTTGTCGTTAAAAAGTTATATTTAGACACAGCTAGTACCAACCGCTCAAAAAACCCTCTCCTCCATAATAAGTAAATTTTGAAACACCTGCGTTCCCAAGGTCGTGTTTTTTTGTGCAAATTAGCGACACTTTTAGATTCAATACAGTCAGTCTGCGATGATGTGAAAACTACACTGTCTTTTGTCATTATCTTCAATATTATCGATCCGTTTGTAAAATTAAGATCATATTATTTCATTGCTCAGAATAGGCCATCCGGCCAGCTAATTTTTTATATTCCTAACATTAATATTAAGAAAAATTACTTTTTAAATTTTTGTAATTTTCCTACCATACGCGTTCTGCCGCTCAAATCCAAATCAAGGGCTTGGTATCGCAAAACGTCCCAATTTCCGTACCTCGTGTCAATTTGGGGGACGTGAACTTTTTTTTAACTTTCCTCCTTCCCCCCCCAATTTGCCCCCCCCCAATTGCGTCTCCTGAGCCTTGCTACGCAATCTTTCCAGTCATATTTGTTCCTTTTTATCCGCCGTTCACCTCCTGTCTAGCAAGTCAATTTTTATGGAGGGTGATGACCCGCGGTCTAGGCGATCATGTACTATCAGCAGCTTACGCATTATGTTATTCTCTTAAACGAAGTTGTATTTTCTAGAAAGTTAGTTTTATTTTGATTTCCATGATAATAACGAACGGGATAATTACGACGGGTAGTTTCACGTTGCTTGCCGTCAGTTTGTGTACGGTTGGTCTCCGTAAGCCATTGACTAAAAAATTCAAACCCACAAGGTTGTCACATCATAAAGCTTCACAGTTGATTTGATACAGACAGCTGTCACTCGCAACTATCCCACCCTGCCCTCAAGTGATCAACCACATGTTTTGTTTCACACGGCTGATTATTCAGTATTCACAGCTAACAATCCTATATCTAGAGGTCACTCACCATCCCTCCACCCCCTGGTTGACGCGCCCTGGTAGGAAGACACTTGATCCCCTTCAAAAATCAGGAGTCCATAATATAGACGTTAAATTTACCTGATGAACATCTTTGCATCCTACCTTGTGTCCATCACTGTTCTTTCCTTTTCATTCGTTCATGGTATCCCCTTTGCTTATAGCCCTCACCTAATCGATATTTTTTTTAACCTTGCACGTGTTAACCCCATGGTACTTTACCGTCTCGTTTCCTCTTGTGGAAACGCAAATTGTAGGCTACGCCTGATCGATCCACTGTATTCTCAACGGCCGGCCCCACACTATATTGGGTTCAGAGCAAACGATCGACCGGTGGATATCCCTCGCTGGCTAATTAAAGCATGCACAATTAAACACGAAGGAAGCCAGGTCCTCTATTGCTAACTGTCGATTTTTTTCCTTAGTTTTTGTTTGTTTTTAAGCCACGTCTCCTGACTATGTTTCATCAAGCACTAATAATCCAACTATTGATAATTAACTTGTCCTTCTCTTTAAGAAAAGGACGTTTACCTGCTGTCAGATTACAGCCATCAACGTCCAGCGCTTGATCTCCTTGAAAGCCGGGAGGGCCGAGGCCACGGGTTTTGTAGTTTTCCTAAAAGATAGAAAAGGTTCGTTAATAGCAGTATCCCAAGGGGCTTAAACCACTTACCGACTGCAAACCCCTTTGAATCGTGTGCCTCCACGAGACGCCCAAATTTTGCCCATTTAGGGAAAACGAACTTAAAAGCCACTCGTCTAGTAAACTAATCAACGGTATGCATTGTGTGTGAATTTTTGACCTTCTGAATCAAAAATTGAACTAAGAATCAACCAAAAGAAAGGTGTGAAGTTGCAAAAAGAGTCGATGCTGATGGGGTGTTGAGGGACATATTGACGAGGCAACTTGAGACAGGTTACTCCAGACCTTGCAAGGTACGTGCAGCTGCACAACGACTCGACCTCCTGATAGAAGAAATAGTCAAAACTCCACTGGAAACTGTCGTTGACATGTACCATAAGTCAACAACAACCATTGTTCACTACAATTTCAAAGCTTTGATACTATCTCCAACACGTTTGGACTTACCTATTATTTTGTGCAATCTACCCTTCCAAAAATTTATAATGATGATGAAAAATCAATATTTTTCAGAACTAAATCAACTTTATTTATTTTAATACTGGTTACATCAAATATTCCTTTCTTAAAAATTTTCCATGTAATTTGTTTAGAATATAAATCTAAAGTTGAGTTCTCTCAGTTATTGAGTGAAATGTGATGTCCTGCACCCGAATGAATCCATTAAAAAAAATATAAAATACAGAGCTAAACAACAACTAAAGTTATGCTGAATCACTTTCATCTTGGAGGCTTTCATAAAAATAACGAGTTCAAAACATATATGTATCACATAAGTAGTATGTAGAATACTAAGTTTAAGACAATTTAGATGACTCAATTATTATTACTTGCCTTGTGTAAATCACTGTGAGACTCCCTGAAGTAGAAAGTTATCATTCATCTATATATCTATCTCAGCGAAGAGAAATTTAGAACGCAAAAGTTGATATCTTACCTTTGCAAATACCTCATACTTGAACTTCGAAGTTTGGACCAATTAAGTGGACCCGTAATGATTAGAGTAAGGGGATGCAACCCCACGACACTCTCATAATAACACTAGTAAATCCTTTAAGAATCAATGTCGGTAACTTATAACAGAAATCCTAACAGTTTTCACCATTTTATTTAATTTTCTAACTAATAAAAGGTCCAGGAAAAAACATAAACATGTAAAGGACATCAGATCAAACAAGGTGGGAAAGTAATAAAATATGTTTTAGAATGAAGACAAAACATACACGTGATCTTATCCAGACGATCCATCATCTTCGTAATAAAAGGCTGAAAAATTGGCATATCTGCCGTATCACAGCTTTCCATTCCATGCTAAATGGCATCATTTCTGTCCCATTTGTATTAAAAAACAATGAAGGATTTTGGATGCAGAAATCTGGCAACGAAAACGTTTTGAAATAAAGACATGACTGTTAATAGAGAAAAACATGAGATTTTTAATAAGTAGTGCTTGCAAAGTGGGAACAAGAGATGAGGAGAAGATGCCTGGGGATGGTTAAGGCACACACTGATGGTACCCCATCTGAAAGCATTACAAGACCGACCCTGTTTCTCTAATTCCCCCTCCACGTTATATAAAATAAGTAGATGTAGATATTGAAAAATATATGAATAAGATACCTGGAAACAGAAATGAAAAGGAATAATAAAAAATAAAGACCCTAGAATTTTCTTCTTACAAAATAATTCCATAAGCACGAGGAACTGGAGTTAAACTGGAGAGTCCTGGTTGTACATCAGACCAGAATGATAGGATTTTTAAATATGTTCTAAGCGAAGATATATGGTGGAAGACTTCAAAAGTTATAAATGAGGAAAATTTCTAACTATTAATGTTGAGACTTCTAAAGATAAATGTGGAGACTTCTAAATATTACAATGGAGGACAATTCTAACCATTAAAAGTTGGAAACATCTAAAGAAAATGGTGGAGATTTCTAAAGATAAATGTAGAAACAATGTCAAGATCAATGTTGAAGATTTCTAAATATACATTAAGAGATGTGTCAAAAGACAAATGTAGATATTTCTAAAGATAAATAATAGGAGATATTCTAAAGATAAATGTAGACATTTTAAAAACTGTCAAATTCCAAAGAAAAGGAAAATTAAGAAAAAAAATACTGTAAATGGAAAACAGTTAAACACTGTATACAGTTTGCATGGCAGCCGAAAAACGTACAAACAGAAATAACTTCTCAGATAGACAAACACTCACCAAGAAATTCTTCGAAGAGACAGGAAATTATATTAAATTTCACTACCCAGTCTAGACTAGATAAGCCCGTGACAAAGCTTTGTCACATCGCCTGCTTTATTTGCATTTAATAACTTGTCTGTTCTCTTGTTTATTCTGTTAAAATAAACCCATACTCTAATCAAAAAGTGGATTAACAAGCCACTCCCTTTGAAATTCAAAGATAAAAGACCATTGACTTTGACAAGCTGATATTAATTTCTCAAAGTATATGTCATCGTCCTCAAGTCCCTCCACGAGTGAAAGTGTTAGTCTAGCGGACAAACGGTTCTCAAAATAGAGTGCCTTGGTCCTTGGTGTCTATAATTACTGCTGGCGCCCTATCATATATCTAGGTAAAAGTATGATACAGGATAATATGAAATAATAAAACTAACTTTATAAGAGGCTTACGTTTTTTTACAGTGGTCTTTCAGAAGTCGGGGTTTGTATTTGTTTTGGTTATCTTCCACAACTGTTCGTCTATCTTCTTTACTACCCCCAATGGCCTACGACTTCCTTCTATCTAAACACCATCCCAGAAAGAAAACTCAATTTATTCCACGGAAATTCTAATTCACATCTACAATATAAGAAAACTTGGATTACGTTTTCATGATTAAGAATAAAGTAAGCAAGAGTTTTTAAGTGTTTGTACATATTCTTTACCGCTTAATATATTGGGTTTATGTTGCAGTGGTGTAGTAAAGAATTTTTAAGACTGTTTTTATATTCGAGAAGGCATGCGCTTATTTGTAGGGGTTGATCGATCAAGAACCAGCGTGGTCCAACTACTCGGTCCCCTGGCCAAATTGTGGCCCTCGTAAAATTTTTTCGTGTGCCTAACGCTCCAAATGCAAAAAAATATTTTCTATAATTATATGGTGTTAACTAATACTTTCGATATTACACTAAAAATGTTCCGATGTAAAAGCAATGTTTTTACTTCCTGCCATTACAGCATCCACAACCGTTTGATCTGGACACTAATATTGAGACTCTGGTAATGAAAAACCACACACACATCCAGCTTCGCCCATAAGGAGGTAAGATATAAAAAATAAAAATAATTTTCCATTAGAATTTTTTTTTTTTATTTATCAATACTCATTGTAAATTTTTAATTTCTTTTCCCATTTCCGACACTCTTCGATTTTTATCATTTTTTACTAAATAGCTTTAATTTAACATATATATTTTATCTATGAATGGCCAGGCGAACTTTAAAATGTTAAGTTTATGTGGCCCCTTTGGGTTGGCTAATTTGGACAACTCTGATCTAGAAGACAGATATCCCTATGAATCAATACCCAAAAAAAAATAAATATGTTTCTAAATACTGTTATTCATATTGCATTCAGGATGAATAAAACAGCATTCGACAACAAATATATGATGTTGAGGATATCCATAATCCCAGTGGTGAAAGAAATCTGAGCTATACACCACTTCTTTGAAAAACAATTTGGAGGATGCATAAGCTGAAGCCACACCATTATGAAAAATATTCAAAGATAACAAAGTTGGAGAACGATAGAAGAAGATGAAAATAATAAATACAATAGGCGTAACCAGACATGCAGGTGGCTAATGTTGTGCTCATTTGAATATATGAAGGGGGACAGAATTCCGTTTCCAGTTCTGAAAATATAAATTAGGGGCGATGTCAAAGGGCGTTAAAAGAAATTTACTATGCGATAGATTGTAGGTGTATTGTGTGTGTGTGTGGGTGGTGTGTGTAGGGGGTGTGTGTGTGGGGTGTGTGTGGTGTGACGAGAATAATGGGGGGAATATAGCCTACGGTTAATCTGACAGTCGTTAATGTAATCCCGTTAGCGTCCTATGATTTGCTAGCAAAACCATGCATTTTTGTGCAGTGGGGGTCTTACTCACACAAGTGTATTTTTCATCCACGCCTCTTTTCCTTGAACATAAACAAACAAAGCGTTTACAAAACTTTCGTGACCTGCCAGTCATAACAGGTAGCGAATCAGGTTTGTTTATCGAGTCTTCTCACACGTGGTTTATCTGACCCAATCATACGATACCTGACAGACCGCACGTGAAGGAACCAAAGACCCTTTGAAGTTCGTACTCTGTGCCCTGGGCTCTTTGATCTTCAGAAGCGGGCATTCGTATGGAGAAAATCTTCGAGAACCCCGTTACACGGATATAAGTCTTAGATGGCGGTTGAAAACCTCGCCAAATGGACGACCGTAAAGCTTTTTATCTTGGGAACGCTGTTTCTGATTCTCTCGATACACATGGTAACGTGAAATGTAACAATTATCTATATATCAGAGAACCATGATGATATATAAACTGTGTTTTCTTAAAACCCGCTATCAGTTGTCACTCAGATTTTTTGGAAAGATCCTAAGCACGGGAGTTCTAGAACCATTCTGGAAAATGTGTTAATAGCATTCGTGGGGATCCTTTTCATTATGAATTTCTGGTAATAGAAACTAGTGTTACCAGTTAAAAGTGTTAGGATGTTTACCATTATAATTTCACTTATGGAATGATTTTCTAGTTGTTAGAACTAGTGTGAAATAAATAGACGCGTGGATCTATTTCATACCAGAATTGCGCAGTTATAATGGTTAATTTCACCACCCGCTTTCTCACTCAAGGTTTGTGAGACTGGTTTTAGTTGACTGATCTATATGTTAGGCGGCGACTGATATGTGACAGAAAAATGGTTCACGTTTTATTTCATTTGTGCGTATTTAATTATTAGTAATACCTATTATTTGAATATCATACGACTAAACTAACAGACGCGCCGACAATTTAAAAATCTATTACCGACAGACGAAATTTATTTAAGGGCGATTATGGATAATGAATAATGATTAAACATTGTATCGCTGATCGATGACTGGGAGCGAGAAGTGAATGAAGTTGCATATCTCAACCCAACTTGCACTCGCTGTGTACGCGTACGCGACCGGGATAGGATAGGCTAAAGACACCGTGTGCCTTTGTTAAATTTAATCAGGACTGACGGAGTGGATAAGAGATCGTCTTGTCCCCGTCTGTGTGCGCACATATATGTAGCTATAATAGAATAGTGCATTTTCCATAAAGTGTGTTTTTTTTATATTTTTCTTCAGACCTGATCACGAGGGCGTCCAGCGGTCTTTTTCAGCGTCTCATTTGGTCGTTTCTTTCATTTACTAATTGGTTAATGGTTGTTTTTTTCCTGGCTGTGCGTCGTCATTATTCATTTGTGAGCCAAAGATACATGAAAAACATTTTAACTTGTAAATTTTTAACTGGACCTACAAAACCCAGCAATGTTGTTGTTTTTTAAAGTTTTAACCAGCCCACTGGTGGTATAAAAAATAACTTATACTCCCGGACTTCATGACAGTCGTATCCATGGTGGATTTAATCCAGAAAGTTACACTGTTTCGGAATCGGCACTCACACCATAGAGCCAGCCGATAGATTATCATCATCATCGATTGTCAACATTTTAGCAACCAGATGTTTACCCAATACTGGACGTATTTTCCTACTTTTTTTAACAGTTTGTAGCAAAGTAAAATTGCTGGTAGAGGTTATGATGGTAAAAAGATTAAGAATGATAGAGGTAGATGGTGTTAACCGTGTGAGGTCAAGCTATGTAAGATGTGGTTGAGTCTAGTGTTGAAGAAGATGAATTCCTCAAGGACCAAACGCTACCTCTCAAGATGCTCACACGGTGCAGTAATTACTTTCTAATGTATGTTTTTGATGTTGGGTAGTGGTCTAGTGGGATGGTAATGAGAAACTGATGGTACATCATAACGAACACAGTATAACACTCTAATAGAATCTTAATAACACTGTTGTTTAGTTTTCAAATTGGAAAAATTTTTTTGTACAATTTATTGTGCCTGTCCTGCAATCTCTTTTGGACAGGTCTTTTAAAACTGAAGAAAATGTATGTTACACTGAAAAGTGAACTGAAAGTAAGGACTTTTGGTCCAACAATAATACTATTAATTAATTTAAATGTGTCCGTAAGGTGTTTTCCACATCCTGTTAAGTAATAAGTAATAATGTGAGTCAGTTATTGGAGAGACTGTTTATAATGTCATCATTTCCCCGAGAGTTTCTGTTAATGGTATAAGGGAAACAGTTTTTCTCCAGATAATAGTGTCAGATTGCCCCAATTTGTGGCACATAAACCTGGAAAATTTCCTTCGTGAGTAATTCAATCGTTGAATATGGCTCTGTAAAGAACATCAGATCTCACGAGCTTCCACTTGACAATTATTATACAGCATAAAACGCTGTACTGGAGACGTTTACTGTCTTTCCTCGTGCTTCAGCTCTTACCCTGTCACCGGCTGGTAACAGGAAGTAAAACCCAGCAACATAAAAGACAACCCTGGCCTTCTCATATCTGTCATATTTTTCCCTCAACTCTCTACAGTGACTATGATGGGGAATCAGCCTGGTTTGCATGTACAAGTGCATCAGCCCCTAAGTTTTTTCCGAACTCACATCATATTGTGACCACACCTCAGGTCCATAATGGCAGATACGTTTGCCACTGTCCATTTTACATAGCCTTCATCAACACCAATTTATATAGGAGTATGTACATCTCCTTTTTATGCATATAATGTTTCTTCTGATTACAAAATATAAAAACGCTCCATGCAATCAATAGTGTGTCAGCGAACAATAGAGGCTTGCTATTTAACTTTAGTCATACAATAATTTTGCAATTTCAAAATTGCAATATTACAAACATAAATCAAATGGATATACCCAAACTTGTCTCTTTAGGAAGGTCATACACTTTCCCACTTTTTGCCCTTGACTGCACATATTACAAAATAATATAGATAATTTCTTCATTACCAGAATTCAATGAAATAAGCACAGGGCGATGGATTGGCACAAATTCCAGCTTTGCTGCTGGCTAGACTATGACTAAATACTTTTTAGGTTATTAGTTACAAATAAAAGTCAAACTATCTAGGATCACATCGACCTGCTTCAGGGACAGCTTTTCTACACAAAATGGCAAAAACGCTAACTAAGTTTTCCATAATATAAAAAGCGTTGGCCAATCAGATATCGGAAGACTAAGCTTTTCAATTTTTGAATTTTGAAAATAAAAGCAAAAACAGACTTGGTTTGTAGACCTAAACAAGTTTTCTCCTCAACTCATTCTTAGATTTCTACTGCTAAAATATATTTTTGTGTTAAGCCATCCCATAATTTCTCTCCCTTGTCTACCCCTCCTCCAACAGAATACATGCTTTGCTTGTCTCATTTTCCAACAACGCGTTCAAAAGTGCAAATCGTTAGTGAATGCAAAATAAATGCAAAAAAAAACCGCCCCAGTCTGTCCGTTTTTGTCTGCACGAACAAATACAGTCTTTTGTCAATAACTTTCTTATCTACTGGGGAATTTTGTATTTTTAAAACAATTATTTATCAGGAGAAGAAAAGCCATCAAACTAACTAAGTTATTATGATCCTAAACCTATTAATAAAGAAAGTCCATATATTTTCCAGAGTTAGTTTCAATTTCCACTATCATATAAATTACGCCATCTTTTCTCCTCTCCCGCGTTGTCCAAAAAACTGAAACTACTAGTTTGTTACGTCATAAAATGGACTCTTTTGCATGCGAAAGCGCTGTCTGTGTGTTTATATATTTCCTCAGTGTGCCTATAGTCCGAAAAAGTAGTGGGTTCTGCGGGGTATTTTTAAATTCTACACAGCTTGCGACACGTTACCCCACACCCGCCACTGTCTCGTCTCGCACTCTCCTCTTGGGTAGCTAGTCCAAGACTCTAACGCTTGACAATTTGGGTGTAGAAGGTGGTCGCTCTCGCTCTCTCTCTCACTTTTATGCGTTCGTTTATGCCTTCCCTGTTTTATTCTTACTATCTTTCTTGGAACAAGTAAGCTTGTCGTTTTCAAATTTTTTACCGTTAACCCAATATCACTGGCGCGGCAATAAGGTTTCACACTACGTTCTATTCTCAATGCGATGACTGGCGCGGGGAAAGAAGACGCGTTACAACTTTACTATATCTTATCTTTCTACTCATTATATATTTTGACTTTGTACCTATAATTAATGATTTTATCGATGTATCAATGCACTTTTATGACAACTTGTGATAACCTCAAGAACATGTTTTTTTGCTATACTAAACTAATTCGCAGTGACAATTTGTTCATCCAGTTGAAAATTGAAAACACCAGATTCGGCGTCCTACCTCGTTAGTCTTGGTTTTGTTAAGGATGGACTGGGGCCAATGTTGGAAAATAAATACCTGGCAATTTTATATTCAGGATAATTTTGTAGTTTCCAAGGGAGTATCCCAAGAGTAGGTAAGCGTGATAGAGTAGCCACTGGTATGACAGAGAGAGTGAATATTTTTTTCTTTGTTACATGAACTTTAATAACATGGGATTTTGCTTAAAACTTGTTTACTTTACTGGGTAGCATTTAGTAGGAACTTGTTTCTTTACTTCTATTCTGTAATATAGTGCTCACACCTTTGACCTTTGGGTTATTAACTTTGGGTTCCTTTCTCAATATGGGGAGAGCACATTTATTCTGTTTATTTTCATATGTATGTAAATCTGATTTTATTTGATTTTTCTTTAGATGTTTGATTTTGTCAAGTTGAAATGATAATAAACAACAAAAGAAACTAATCTTTGTGTGTTGGTCACACCCATACCCAATTAACAGTAAACATATATAGGTATATATATTATAATTATTATATATATATATTATATAGATATATTATATATTTATATATATATACATATATATAATATATATATATATATATATATATACTATACTACAATATCATATATATTTATATATTACGTATATATGAGGTGGGCAAGCGTTGTCTCTATACAAAATATAGTAGTATAGATAGGCTGGACTAGATAAACTTACTCATCTCCCAGAGACATATCTTCACCTAATCTCTTCACAACCCTTGTCCTAGAACACACTATTTCTCCACTACCTTTATATAACCACACCCTAACTTAACTCCCCCCATCCACCTACTACTCGAAATATTCCCAAAAAATAACACAAACCTATCTGAGTACGACAGTTGAGTAATAAAAACTGAGTCAGTTAACTATTTTGAACCTTGCCGTGAAGCCTTTTCAATCAAAAAAACCATGCAAGCTAACTAAATTAGCAACAGCGTTTAATCTTTACGAACCAAAGAATGGAACGCACAACAGTAATTCAGCAGGTACACATTTAGTTCCCCTTGAGATATTCTGGGCCACAAGAAAGGTAATAGTGAGCTAACTGCTCCCCCTCAAGCGAGTGTCCGTAAAAAAGGCTACTAATATAAGTATTTGTATTGGAGCTGGCAACTTTTGTCCATGGTCAATCAAAGTGGCCTCATAAGCTAACGCTGCATGCAGCACATGGTTGCCTTTTGATGCCGCTTATTTGGGGACAAGCGTCAAAGACGGTTTCTTTCATCTTTCATATGAAACGAATATGGAAATTAGAATGTATGTTTAGTGTGTTGGCTCCCTGTGTAGGAAGGTCGTATTCAACACATCTTGTCCTCGTGGAGTGGTGTTTCTATAAGCAATTTTGTTTGTACTTAATGACTTGCTATTTATGCACGAGATATTGTATTTGTGCACAACCGCCAGTAATGGTCGTGGCTTACGGCATGTCCCGATATCAATGGGTTTTCCTCTGTCTCATCAGAGCCCTTGGTTAATGCATTGCTCCGCACTGTATTTAGTCTGCCATCTATTTAAATTTGGTGTTTCTGGAATACCGTCAAAATCCTTAAAATCTGTAACAAGCAACCATTTATTAAAGCCTGCAAACTCCTTCCTTGTTGTAGTTTCCCTCCGATACACAACCCATAACACTAGGACTGAATTGACTTACGAGCTGAAACTTACTTTTATTGTGTTCACGGTCTTGTCCTGTTATGTCTGTATAAATTCTTACTTCAACTAAAACTCATCCTAGCCCACCGTTCAGTGAAAAATAACTGTTAGCTCCAAACACAAACCAATGAAAAACAACCATTCATGCAATAAGTCAACAACATGGCGAAACCTAATGAAAGACCTGACTCTGTAACAGAGGCAGTGCACACATGACTTGTTAGATATATTTTAGAAACATAGAACTCCATTAAGAATCTGCTGGGGAGGTAAAATCATGTTTGGTTTATTGTTTGAGATATTTGGAATTTGAATTAAGTTCAGTCTACATGAACTTATAATCGCTGTCCCCGGGGCAATCCATTTTTTTACGTCCACCGCCATAGCTGTTGGAATAATTTAAACCAAATTGCTATTTTTACCGAACGTTAACATGCGACAAAGAAAAGGTGTCACATTCCTTTTGTGACTCTGCACTATTCACAGCCATCAGTGAATTTTAGAAGCCTAGCTTCGTAGTTATCCATGGCAGAGTAGAACAAAGTGCCTTTAATCTTGGGACTGTAAGGGCTAGTTAGAAATTGTAATAACTCCCCACCACAATGATAATCCACGAATTAATCTCTAGTCATCTACAGGTCAACGCACGAATGACCGGTTTTTTAATTATTAATTTGCCAACCCCAGCTATAGTAGTTCAACCTTCCTCAACAAATTCAAACATTAGTCTCTATAATATTGGAATCCACAAGGTAAATACTACAGTAAACATTAAGTCCTCAAAAGATGTTTCAAACCTGGAAGCGACAATCTATCAATTCCGAATTTCCCACCTTTGCCATAAGAAATAGCCACCTCAGAGAATATCGTACAAATAATGATTCCATGTGGACCGTAAACATCTTGATAGATGCAGCTTATTGCAGGATTTATGGAATTAGTATTTGACGTTTTCGAAAATCCTGCGTAAGATCTTAAAACAGACCGTTCCAGGGGCTAAACGTGCTTCCAATGTATAAATGTCTCAACGAAATATGACAGACAGAAAGGACAGACATACAAAGAGATAACAGAAAAATCGATAGATATATAGAATAGATAATAAGATAGATAGATAGATATATATATAGATAGATAGATAGATAGATAGATAGATAGATAGATAGATAAAAGATAGATAGATAGATAGATAGATAGATAGATAGATAGATAGATAGATATACATGAACTAACACGACGAACGAACGAACTTTAATTCAAAGGGTTAAGAATTGTGCGAGCGCAGGCCCGTCTTAACATTCTGCCTTCCATTCTCACTTATCTTGCATACCTAAAACCTTTATCATTCCCACATGTTACTTTAAGTATTAAATTAAAGGCCATAAAACATTATAAAAGTTATTACAGCATACAAGACAATTACCCAATCGATAATCAAAATAAAGTATTGTTAACAAACAAGAACGTAAATTTTTTTAAAAAAAAAACCCAAACGAACAAACATATCCTAAACAACTGTACGGTAAATCATACAATAATTCGAGTATTGATCACAATTTAGTGTAATATTGAAACGGAACTCCTGAAAAATATGAAAGTCTGCTATTGAGTGAGGTAGCAACAATACCGTGTTTTTCTTTGCTCTCCCTAACTCAAGAGCAGAATCATATGAACGAAGAACAACGTACGAACTTTATCTTCACAATGGTTTTAAGAATTGGACACGCAGGCGTGTCTAATCAAACATTTTGCCCAATCCTTTCACTCGTCTCCCATATACTGAATTCATTTATTCCTACAACCTACATTTACAATATTATTATTTTTTTAAATATATAAAAAAAATCAGCCATAAAACAAAGTAAAATCCCAACATTTGTTAAAAGTATAACAGTATAACACACATATACAGTACTTTATCATAAACAAATAATGAACATGGCAGAATATCCTTAGAAAATACACAACACATTAGAAAAAGTGTATTTGTAACATAACTAAAATAGGGTGGCAATAATAGCCCTCATGAGTGTAATTTGAAAAAGTCTGGCGATTGTATGAATATCTGACTAAGCGTGCTTTTAGGTCGTGTGGAAGAATGTCCCCAGATGAGCAGCAGAAAATGCAACTAAACTTTTCTGAATAATTCAACCCTTTGCTTGGGCTCGTGTAAAATGTTTAACATGGCTGTGTCTTCCTGTATTATTTGAAAATAGGCCACAGGTACCTTGGCATTCTGGAAAGGAACTTTGTAGAATGAATATGCTTGGTTGAGAGGACTCGCCCTTCTAGAGGTAAAAAGTTAAAGATGTTATGTACTCTACTAAATGTTAGGTTTTTGTCCAGAACAACTAGTCGCACTTGAACGTTTTTTATTAATTGAAAGAGACCGTTGTGTTGGACATGGAGCCGCCTCCCAGATTGTGGAGCAAAATCCTATGCTTTATGTAGATGGAACGTATACTACATCTTCCTTAGACTACACATCTAGAAAATGTTTGTATCTTAGCTAACTGTAAACTATCCTGTTCGGAATGTTTCGATATTCACAGTACATTGCAATTCAACTTTAAATTTTGGTAAACTAAGACACCAAGAGTTTTGTGATTTTCCATATACATTATTAAATTGTGAGTTACCAATATAGAGCTGAAGTAGTTGTTTTCTGTGATTATTGTAATTTTATTAACCCAATTTTATATAAATCATACATTTTATTTTAATGATATTTATTTGCATACGAATTTTTTTTGTTGCTCCATTAGATAAGATTGTACTACAACAGTTTGTAAAAATACATGTAGTGTTTGCAACTTTTAACACTGTGTAATGTACAGTCATCGTCAAATAGGTCGCAGGATTAGTGCTTAGATGTGTAGTGGCCGGTCAAATTTGGTATACGCAAAAATAAGGGACCTATAATTGAACCCTGAGGAACTCCAGTATTGATTCAAGTTGGGCTAGACAAGGAATTAATTGTAACACACAACTTGCTGTCACTGACTGATAGGAAATGAAATTAATAATTTCACTAGTTTAAAGTTAACTTTCAATGTTACTAATTTCCATTATTAAAAGAACGAGTCTACATCATATCGAATGCTTTTTCTAAAGACTACACAGATTGCTCCACATATGTTATCGATATAGATGTTGAGGAGCCAATTGTCCTATCGTCTATTTTAAGAGGCTGTGTGGCTGTTGAAAATTCTGTATTCTAAATCCTGACTAACTGTCCACTTACAAGTCATTCTAACTAGGTACTGTATTTTTGTTTTATGAATGTGTATTGTTTCTAGTGGTTAGATAGCGATGATAAAAGATAAATTGGTCTATAGTTACCGAGTTACAATTTATCTTATGAACCATAATGAAAAGGGAGAATACTTTGCGATTTTTAAGGCCGAAAGAAATAACTCGTTACGATACATTTTATAATATATATAAGTTAATGATTCACTAACAGCTTGTGCAGCATAATGCCAGTATTCGATATGCTACATCCCATCACGCCCAGATGATCTAATATCATTAAGGCTAAAAAGTATAATTATAACAACTCAAAAACTGTACAACAAGGAATGTCGGGTTGTGAACGAAGGCTATTGCACATATTTTCTCATACATCCTGAAAGTGTCTATGTCACATCAGGAAGGTGGTATTGTTGAATTCAGTACAATCCTATTTCTGCCTGAAAGTGATATCTTAGTCTGTGCAAGTAAAATTAAGTTTGGGAAGTTAAAAGAGATCTGATGCATTACGTTTTTTCGCTAAAGTGTTGAATGCCTTCCATACTCCAGAATAATTTGATTTGTACTCAACCATATTCTAAAGTGATTTTTCTTTTCTTTGCGAATTAAATATATCCTTGTTCCTTATACCCAATATTTGCTGCGGTACCTTATTTTTGTGCGTCATGATCTCACTGCCCTCATAGTTTCCAGCACTTCTTAGCGTGATCCACAGAGATTTTATTTTGTCGTTTGACACTATTTACCTAAGCTTGTTACGTGTCTTGATCAAACACACAATCAAAATCCTCCGCCAGTATGCACAAGCGCGTCCGACCAGGAAGTTTAATAAACACATGCGAGAGACGCAGTTTCAAGTTCGTTTAAAAAAAAAATTCCTATTGAAATTTTTGAAACTTCAAAATTAAATTGCTTATAAGGTTAATTTTGGTGAACTTTATAATTATTCATAGACCAAGTGCAGCATACAGATATTGGCATCATTTGCCAAAGTGGGGACATAACAATTATTATGTTTTCTGGCAATATACTTAAGATGTGTTCGATTAGTGTGGATTATTCTTGTGTTACTCTTGTAGGCATGTTACTATATGTTTTAATTGTGCTATAATATTATATTTTTGCCATGTTAGTAATTGAATTGAGTAAATTGTCGTGAAAACTTCTAACCACATATATAAATTAGAACAAAAGTAAAGTAGAACGAACTAATACAAAAGAAAGAAGCATGGTGAAATACCCGTGCTTTCTCAATAGCGCTTCTTTTATGGAACAGGCCATAATGACTGAACAAGAACCCTCCTTTTTCTATTTCGTCTGCATAAAACACTACGCCAAAATCTACACTCGTTTCTAAAAATAAAAACAGGTACATCGTATTTCTTAACGACCTTGATAGGCGACACTGCAAATGACTTAGAAATAATACTACCTAAATGTCATTTATACACAGCTAACGTTAAACTTTAAAGTACATAACTTGGCTTATATGATAGAGACAGATTTCACGTAAGAACTCATGGCAATTTGTCCCACGTCGTCATCTCGCGATTAAAAAGTGAACGCCACTCCCACGCGAAAGGCCTGAGATCTGTATTTTTTACAAATAAACAGTGATAAAAAAACACTAACGAAACGAAGGTTAGGTTTTGAAAACATGTTTAAGAGAGCTCTTATTCGAAACCTTACATTCTACTGAAATTAATTACAAAGCTCCTGCCATTAGACTTACATACAGACGACATCCCATATATGGAAGTGAACAGTGTAAACACCACTACTATCATAGAAAAATACATATTTTTGAACGAAGTCACTAAGCCCCCTAAAACCATTAAACTTATAAATTTGGGTGCCTTAGGACTTTCTGACAAAGAATATGTTATGTGTTAACGCAAAATAGGTCTAAGTGAATTAACAAATTATAGCCAAAATACTATAGTGGGGTTGTCCTGACAGCACAAGATCATATTTGCTCATAAGCAAAAGGTTTTGAAAAACTACTGGCATTAGGTGAAATGAGGCCAACAATTTAATACAATTGATGTCTGATATTTGTAATATGTAAGGCTAAACCTTAATTAATCGAACCAAAAACTGTAATCTGTTGTTAATGGCAACGTGAAGGATGGTAAAATTTATTCAAAGGCTCTTGTAAACATGTACTCATTGTTAGAACGTTCCGATGTATCAAATAGAAAGCGTCATTCAGGCCAGTTTTAAAATAAATATGTAAGAAGCTATGCGTTTGAGATCAAGCTAATATTTTTCTAATAAAAGCCTGGGATAAGGCTGATCGAAAATGTGCCAGAATTCATCGCCAGTCAACGTTCCTGCTTTAATATTTCCTTTGAATTGTGGTAAGCCTAGACATATTCCTATATAAATTATATATATATATATATATCAAAATATATATAAAATAAAAAGTATCTATAAAAATATATATATATATAAATAATATAAATATATAATGTCACAGTGTGAATAACACCATCAAGCTGTTGAACTGGCGGTGCACCGCGTGGCGGTACATAATGTCAGTCTGTTGTGTAGAGGTTTTCTCATACACTTAACTTAACAACACGAAAACTGCGAGAACACAGTCAGGTTGAATGTCAAGGGGCGTTGTGATTGGTCAGAGAAGAGAAGGATGACGAGGTTTTGGTATGATGATGTCCTACTCTTATTGTCGAATGCAAGAGGATTATTAGTTGTTAGAAGGAAAAGGCAGTTAGGTTATCCTGAATTATTGCCTTTTTCCAGGATCGCAAGCCCAAAAACATCGTAATATGTCAAATTACTACACAATTACGGGACCGCTCATCCAGGTAATGTCAAACATAAGTAGATTGATCTCTGAGACTATTCTCAGCGAGTATAGGAAAGAATTACTTAAAAAACCTTACAATCAACAAAGATCGAAGAGTGCCTATAGATTTGGCCCCGTAAGATTTAATTATAAAGACCCTACTTTCGATGAGCACGAGAATGTCCACTGCACGGGTTAAGGAACATTATCCGAGGACCCAATAGATACCAACCGAGGAAGAAATCTTAACTATCATATCAGGATAGAAATTCAATACAGATATACATGGAAAGATCAGAACAGATAGATACCTCAGACGGAATCAAGATCACGCAGAATAGTGCGCCAAACGAAGGGGTCAGGAATCTAAAAACGATTTCGCAAAGCGTTGTCACACTTCACCAAAGAAGACACAAATCCTTTGAGTAAAAGAGTACAGAAAACTCGAGTAGATCAAGACATACATTCTCCTAATACAATTAGTCCGAAAAAAGGAAATAGCAATTAGTCAGGTGTTCATACACTGTACGTCTTCTGGTAATGGACACAGACAGCATTTGGCAAAGGGTCTGTTAGCTAAATAATATCAGACGATAAACGAGGCGAATTCGATAGTCGGACTTGCATATTAGAAAACCTTTAACAATGAGAATTCGCGATGGGTGTAGGCTATTATTTGAACGGCACTCAGGTAACTGTAAAGACCTGAGTGCGTATATCTGGTGTCACACTCTGCCGGTTGTCTCTCTTATTCATGATAGAAAATGTTTTGAATACTGTCTGTGAATTGGTAGCAAATCCAGGATTTAGTGTCAAAAAACAGGAAGTGTCTGTGTTGAGAGACAGCGGGCCTGCACAACTAAAAACGTAGTGCGTAGACTCGTCTGTCATTGACGACTCGCTGCTTGATAGGTAAGCACAGCAAGAAATGTGTCACTTTCGTGGTAACATTGAGTATTAACCCTCCTTGCCAAATATTGAGGTAGCCACACCCTTGCATATCTGGGTAAGGAGTACAGACGCCTGTTACTCATAAGCTACGTGCGATATGGGCGTGATGTGATTTGGTGGTGTAATTGTGCAAGTGAGCAGGAATAAACATGATATGGACATGCAGGAATTGGAGCTGACAATCGTGTGCTTAGGGCCAATGCGGTGATATACTAGGTCGCAGTCAAAGCAGATGACTCAATTAGAAGCGAGGCATCTTCATGAAGCAAAGACATCAGGATTGGTCAATTGAAAGTCAGGATACACAGGTGTACGGACTTTATATCCAGGGCACCACGGTCATCGACACGGATTCATGTGCGTAAATTATTACACACTTTGTCCAAGAGATGTGAATTATTAAGATGCACGAAGCTGGCCAGACATTGGTTCGAAGTCTCAAAGGAATATAAGTTCACACTATGTAGTTACGCTAAGGAGTACTACTCAGCCCAAGTGGGCTGGTACCGTGTAGTTATTATAGCAAATAAGTGTTCAGAGGATAGCAAACAGTGACTCCCCTTGAACGCTGGGAGCACTATTAGGTGTCGGCTCTAACGCGCCAAGATGGTGGATGTCAACAATTGCTATTGCCATTTTTTAATGGGGTCAAGGACATTAAAAACTTATATTTGTAAGGTCCTGTAATTAAATGCGCAATCTAGATAGAAGCAAAGAAGGCATGAACTCCAAAAGCTCCAGTGCTAGGTTACGTACTTGTTCGTAGCGACCTTTCCATTGAAAGATAGCGATTGATATTATGAAATGTCCCCCTCTCTGTCACTATCAGACGCATACAGAGATTATTGGGGAGGAGAATATCGTTCATTTACGATGGTAATTTGTCACCATGTTCCGGAGCGCGTGTGCGATGAAGAGATGAATACTTCACAGCAGACTCGAGAGGGTCTTGGCAGATGTTGTTGAGGGTGGGGCATGAGGTTTGGATTCTCAGGATAGAGATATTTAATCGGATAGGACTCAGTTCATTTCGAAGGTAAATGTCAGAAATCACTGGGCATTTTTGGGTATATGCCGCAAAACGATAACACACGAGTCTCATATCACCCTCAGTCAAACGGCAGTTTGCGAGGTCGTTTAAGAAAACGGTGTCCATTAAACAGCATGGCTGTGCATAAGTGACCGGCAAATTACTCCGCAAGACTGGGACTACGCTACTTCCGCTACGGTCCTGTTTTGCCTATACCGGGAGGCTCGCCCAAGAAGAGAGTACGAAGGAATTTTCTCTTTCCCGTTCGAATACTGTATGGGGGGCAAACGCCTCAAAGGGTGCCAGATGCACATATTGAATGCTTTATTAACTGAAAATGTGCAAAATAGCACTTCAGTTACGAAGTTATCGCAGTAATGTAAGTGATCCTCGAAGAACGAATTTGTAAAATCTTGTTTGAGGCACGTGGATTGTTTTGCGGGGTTCGTTAGCATCGTATCGGACAAGTACGAGAGCAAATGCGGAATTCCAAACTAGTATCCCTGGTTCGCAGGTTGAGAAGTTTGCATAAGCTTTTACGCGAGCTAAAGAGGGGAACGCTTTGAGCAACTACGTGGCAAGGACCATTTTAAGGGTTGTTAAAAAATGACAGAATGTCGAATTACCAAACTTTCGTCCGGAATACGGAGTAGAGGTATTCTCATTTGAATATGCTGAGGCATATGTATGAAAACTGACCTTGAGTCTTGAAAGGCAGCGTCACAAGGGCAGGCACAGTCTGAAGCAGACAGTGGCATGTATCGGCAGGGACAGCTTCATTGAAGACATCTGAGTGAGGTCTATGAAAGAGAAAAGGCTGAATGGGAATAACCAGTTATCCGCTCGTACCCCGTGGTTCCTTCGGCAGTCATTGAGAATATGGTGGTCGATCGGGGATAACGCTAACAGGAGAACAGAGAGTCTGAAGTACAGACTTATATTAGCGAGTTTTAAGGATGTCCACAGCAGATCTGCGAGAACGGACAGACCTTAATTTTGTCAGATAAACTCACTCTTGGACATGTGATCAGCCTACGTAGGGTAAAAAAACGTATCCATCTGGCCCATTCCTCCTGCTATTTCAAATTCATGCCTGTCGAGAGAGAAATTTGGTGACATGCAACGACTGGGAATCATTTCTCGCGATTTGTATTCACCATATTTCTTTTTCCAATGGTTGTGTTCGCAAAAAACGCGATCTTCTTCGTATATCATTGACTTTCGGAGATTGAATAGCATCACCTCGATGACGCTGAAGTCGCAATACCAATACAGCGAGATCTGTTAACACATATACTCATCCACGCTATCATATTTTCAGTCAAACTGATATCTGTCTAGAAGGCTATTTGTGCAGTACCCCATCGCGGAGGCTGCCAAACCTACCTAACGATGCAATATAGGTACGCACAAAACGCCAAAGGATATGATTTCAGTTCAATGTCATGTGCTTTGGGCTTAGTGGAATCGCTGGCGGCACCGCCACATCTTGTGAGTGATGAGATAAATAATTGTTAGGACTACATCAGTACAAATATAGTTATTAGCATATATCGACGATATATGTATGTTTCATGAGTCATGGGAGAGATCACATGATATGAGGTTATCTTCCCAATATGCAAGTGACTAAGTTCAGCATAATTTAAACGCATCGGCCCCGAGTAACAGTGTTGGCATATGTTTTAAAGAGATTTAAGGTATTTCTTAGGACAAATACTGTAGGTCATAAGCACTACTGATAACCGAGAAGATGTAACAGTTACAAAGATATTTACAGTTAGCACGACACCTAAAAACAAAAAGAAAGTGAAAAGTCTAATTGGACTTGAGAATTATTGATCTACAAGTTCATCCCTCACGCATTGTTCTCTTCGCAATGCATGCTTAGGCAATTACTTCGCTATACGAGTAAGGGGGAATTGCCAATCTTAAGGGTCTTGTGGATCACAAGTATTAGGCGATAGATAGGCCTATTCTAGAATCAGGAGGTAGTTCTCACTCAGTAAACCCCCCCCTTACTAATCATTCAAAAATAATACAACATAATTACATATTTAACAACAAACCACCTTTGAAATCACCAACAGATACAAAACATCTAATAGTCATATCTCGTGAGAACTTGTCACAACTATGCAAAGACCAACCATGAGTACGTTCATCCAGATGATCTTAACTGAGATCGCGGAATCGTCTATGCATCACAACTAAATATATAATAAATCATACATCACACTGATGTCACACCTCTGTACTCTCTGCTACTTCTGGGATCATGCTTTCAACGTTGTCGCCCGGTAAACACTCTGATAGGTGCACTCAACGAGTTCCATGTATACAGTGTGTGACACACGAGCTCACCTCTCATTTTCCAGTAGTCGAAATTCGACAAGCTCGATACATTAACTCGTGTGTGTGCTCCTGTTACTCCAGCTAATAGTAGCAAATGTATGAACTTTATACATGCCCCTTAGTAGTGTAGCGTTAGGCAAATACAGATGTAGTGGCTGACGACTCCTGTCATCGTTTGTGTAGAATGCTTAATATCTTCACTTAAGTGTGTCCCAGCCATATTTACCAGCCCACCACGATGTTTAATGGGAGTCACCAGATGCAAAGATATGTGAATACACAAGAAGGATATGACCATGTCATCCACATTATCTGGTGCTCAAAAGCCGGATGTTGGGTTATTTGGAGTGGCGTCTCCGCACGTCCCTTCAAAAAGAACAAAACAAAACTCGTATTTTTTTCTCGTGTGTCCCGTGAGAGGGGGGGAGTAAGATTACAGATCTGTGTGTCTAACAGGTCGTGATTAACGAACAGCTGTGGGAATGGCGGTGCTGCAAGTTGGGAGCAGGTACATAATGGTCAGATCGGGTGTAAGACAGGTGTACCCCCTCATCAAGTAGTACAATGTTTAAACATTAATGTAACACGTATAAACTCTGCGAGGGTACAAGTCAGCGTCATACGTGACGTGACATGCCAAGGAGTGCAAAATCCTGTGATTGACGGCTACATCATAAACGGGGGTAAGGAGTCGTCGAGGTCTTATGGTGATATCCGCTGCACGACTCGAATTGTCGGAATGCAAGAATGACTAATTATCCCGCCTGTGAGTATGTATAATGCGTATTCGGTTATCCCTGAGAAGTTTCATCATATCAGTGTATACATTTCGCTAACTAAATGGACTTATCCATATTGTTGTACATGTAATTTACTTGTGTGGTGACTCAGTCCAACTTATACTAAATACACTATTGCGCGCAATAGTTGGGTAACTATTGACTAAAGTAGTCGGTTATTACTTGAATGTGTGTGCCACTCCACTCAGCTCTATGTCTCATGTGTAGTATTTCGAGGATATAGGCATATGTGTATTTTAATACAAAATACCTCCTGTGTCAATACCAAATTCAAAAATATTATCCCCAATATACAAACTGATAAGTTATTATGTAAATTTGGAATAATGTAAATTATACTCAATGTCGCTAGTCCTAATGTATAGTCATGTTAGGACTTCAGTAGGCCATACAGAGCTGTATAAGCTAGAACTAATGCTACCACTGTATCGTATAAAGAAGTGATGTGCCTCTGATAGTTATATCACTGCCATTACGCACATAAATCCGCCCCGCACCCCACATGATTGGATCTATCCCCTGGTTCCCCACATGTTATGAAGAAGCGTTGGTCTGAAAACTATGCTCACTATTGTATAAGAAGGAATTATTCCATGGAATTGGGCAGAGCGTTGTAATTTTCACCTGTGAGTTTGTCATTTAGGGATGTAGCGGTATACATGGATGCCAACATGTCTGCTGAGAAGATCTCCATCTGGCCTCATTTGCCCCCATTACATAACTCATGAAAGTGTTACACACTTGTATCCCTACTCTGTACCTCCCCCAATCGACCGAAATCTAGTTATGAAATATATGTTACACGTAATGAGCCCAGGTACACGAATTCTGTAATCCCTCCATAGATCCATATACATTGGACTCTGAAAATGTGGTACCATACACAGTATCGTGTCGCAGGCGGCATCTATCCTTAGTTTCGCTAAGCTCACAAATGCTGATATGCAGTGTGTTAGACTCAACCACCATAGATACCACCCAGTCACTTCTGACTTCTATGATAGTCTGATACAATCAGATTCGCCAGACAGGAACGATTACTGGTGATTATGTGGGGACCTTTACATTAAACGTTACTTTTTCTCATATGATCACGAAACAACGTTCTTCATCCATGTACCGAGCAACAAAAAATGTAACATATCAACCCAATAGATCCCTCTGAACTTAAGAATATAGTACTATATTTACTGTGATTCTACAGTCATGCACATGTCACTATCCTGTATGCAAATAAACTCTCCACACACTAGTGAACCCTCTCAACATATAGCACCTAACAGTAGACTGTGTCTCTGTCAATTACAACTGATCTCTGTGCGCCTGTCTATCGTGTGTGCCTATGCACTCACATATCCCTACCGCTCTCAGTGACCAGCCTCACAGCATTGGTCAAGTCATAACACTATTGACATCAGCAACCACACACTGCACTCCCAAGATCGTCATAAGATTATATGTCCAGTGCATCACAAAGATAGTTATCAGTAGAGAATTTTGTTCCAATAAGATCAAGTATATCTGTGTTAAACACGCACACAATTAGAGAGAGTCTGATAGATGTGACCGGCTCACACCAGCGCTCTGTAATAACTCATCAGATACCTGTGATGAAGTACGCTCAAGACTACTAGTAACGACAGTTACATGTTAAAATTAACACATGTGACAATAGATCAATGGTGTCATCATAGACCTACTCTGACATAATGTATCAGTTCAGCATCATACATGTGATATTGTAAATGTGTCATTGATCTAGGTTAAAGTGTATCTAGTGCTGTTTGGTTGCCCATGAGAGTCACTGACACTAGGCAGATCAGCAGCTAGACAAAGTGTAGAGTCGAATTCCCTTAGCCTTCTCACCCCGTTGTCATCCAATATGTCGTTAGAGAGTGCAAAGTCTGAAAGAGGTCATATAGTTGTTGTATAGTCCACTAAGCTTGTAATGATTGAAATGAGTATACCATCCCTACTAGCGTTGTTGCTTCACTAACCATTAGAGTACAACATATGTTGACTCTCTACCCCGTGCTGATCATTTTCCAGTCTATGTGGATCACTAAATATGTCCCGCTGATAAGTTGACTATTGAAAAGATACATCCCTCCTGCAGTCCATACCCTTAAGCGCCAGCATAAATTTCCCGATGTATTCACCTAAATCAGTCAGCTTGATCAGATAACCTTCCTGTCAGATGAGGATAGCAATATAGATACTGATCCAGATCAGTTATATACCGATGTGAGTGAGAGTTGCCCTCGCTCATGATATGCCAGATATGTAGTTGTGTCATAGTACACCTGGATTTCGATACATAGCCTACACACCGACATCCTCCCACTAAGTCCCATTGACGCCGAGTCGTTTGGTAGGCTTCTATGATCAAACGCATAGCAAGATCCCTTATCGTCTGACCGATTGTAAGAGTGATAATCAGCAATGACGGCGAAAGTTACAGGTCGAACGATGAAAATAGACAAGTAATCTGCTATGTAGTTATAACGTAGTCTTGTTGTACCCAGTAAGTAATATGTGATCGGTAATGTACACAAAACTAACGTTAGGGTCAGTACTCTGTGGAAGTGCCAATGTTGTTTTGTTGACATCCACCTGCGCCAGGTCACTAATTGAATTCCCCTGAGACAACAGCAGATAGTCAAAATCTGGTTGATGTGGTCACTGCCGCCCTCATCACTAAAGACTCGCCATTACGTCAAAGTGATTGAGCAACTGTTCTAAAGTAAATCTATCGCTGTCATAAGACCCCTTAGTACGCGTTCACTACGTAATAGTCGCACGTAACAGCTGTGTACTCCATCATCATTGGACTAATTAGTGACTCGAAGAGGGAATGCTCTGAGACCTAACAATCAATGATATAAACTGTCTTTATATCGGTCAATACATAGTTGACCCCACTAGAGTCTCTCGCCGATAGATAGTTAGAAAGTTTGATAGATATCATGAGAATAGTGTCATCGATCCTGACAATGAATACATAGATAAATAGATAGATAAATAGATAATTAGATAGGTAGGTAGATAGATAGATAAATAGAGATAGATAAAAAGATAGATAATAAAAAGATAGCTGGAGGTTTGTTAGAATAAAGTAGTAGGTATTTACAAGATTGAGGTGATCTGCGTAAGGATAAATGGTTTTACAAGATTGTGGTTTCGTAAGGGTTTTATTAAAAGATTGTAAAAAAGGCAATATTTGCTAGAAAGAATTATGGAAATTAATTTATATAATATGTTTGAAAGTGGTTTAACAGAAACAAAAAAAATAAAAACCCTGTGCAAAACAAAAAATATAGAAAAAATAATTTGGTCAGTTCCGGTTCATGATCCGATAAAAAAAAAATGAAATAAATAGATGAGATAAACTTTTATAGATAGATAAAAAAGACCAATAGAAAAAGGGGATGTAGAAAAAAACGGGTAGATAGCTGAATAGATAGATAGAAAAATAGAAAAAAAAAAAGATAGATAAATAGATAGAAAAAAATAGATTACGAAAAATAGAAATAGATAGATATAAATAGATAAAAAATAAAATAATAGATAAGACACTTATTACATAGAGTTTAGAAAATAGGAAATAGTATACGGATAGATAGATATAAGATAGATAGATAGAATAGAATAGAATAGATAGTAATAGATATAATAGATTAAAATATATAGATATGAATAGAAAAGATATGGATAAAGAAGAATAAAGATTATT